>VURO01009712.1:100787-112913 GCA_015108175.1 Pelvicachromis taeniatus
ACCATAGTCAAAAGAGCATTAAATGAAAAAAAGGTGACAAATAAAACTGTGTTTTAGTCATGTTTGGAAGGATCAAAACCAGTTCCCGGAATGAAAACACAAATTTGCACCTCACAAGCACAACAAATTAGCAGCTTTGAGCTTGGAAAAAAGACTGAGTTTAATATCGAAGGAAAGAATAAAGGGAGGTAAGCAAAAAAGGGAGACAGAAGTTGAATTCGCTGTTACCTAGAGAAAAGAGAAAACATTGTTAATAGTATTTTCTTCAGCTCAAAGCCCTTGCACTAAAAAAATTTAAATCTGAGGGGAAACTGGAAATAGAAGAATTAGTACTTGATATCAAGAACAGAGCGAGTCAACACGGAGACAACGAGAGGCCACGGGACAGATGCAGCACTCAACACTGGGCGCACGCTGGCTGTGTGACTGGATGCCCTACCTGTTTGGCTGAGCTGAGAGGTACTCCGGCTCTTGCGCGACATGCCAACCATGGCCTGCATTTTGGCACCAATGCTGGAGCGCCTCTTCTTGTCGTCAGTGCCTACCGTGCCAACCGCCGTGTCCGACTGACTGCCGTCCGTCTTCTCCAGGTTACACATGTCGCCACTGATGCTTGTGCTCTTGGTCATGTTCATCCCACCCGACGAGCCCATCTGCCTGTTTTTCATTTTGGATGCAAAGTCACTGTCAGCCACCACCATAGATGGGGGGGGGGGAGAACAGGTGAAGACAGAGAAGAGAGGACAGAGCAGAGAAGGGGAGAGAGGAAGGCAGTGGAGGGGATGTGAATGAAGAGATGATGGAGGAGGAAACAGAAGGAGAGGATGGAATAGGAGAGGGATAGTAGATGACAAGGTGTGGGGTGAAAAGGAGAAAAGGACAGAGTTCAGGTACAGGAGTTCATGACTTACAGTATAGATGAGGTTAACACTGATGTAGTGTATATTCTAAAGCCTTTTCATGCAGTGAAAGACCAACCACAGCATACTCTCCTGCATTTAGCTCTCTAAATGATTTTATAAAGGTTTTGAAGCCGTTTGGGAAATCGAGAATAACATAGAGTTAATATTCTGCATTTTATCTGTTTTGATTTAAGACGTCTAAAGACACTAATCAAACTATGACTTTGGTATTATTCTGAGTATTAATTTAATAATCAAAGTATTAATTTATGAAAGACAAGTTCATGGACTACCACAAACAGGAAAGAGTTGCGATCACGCGCTCAAAGCTGCACACAAAAAAGTTGCCTGTCATCAGCATTATTCTCCAGCTCCTACTGTTTGAAAGGAAATAGGCCAGTGTTCAAATGAGGGTCCTATTTTAGCCCTGCCAGTAAAATTATCTTTGAGAGACAAATTACATTCTGTATCATAAGCTCTGAATTCTTAATGGGATACGTTACGTGTAGCACCCCGAGGCTACCGCTCATTAATTCAAGTGTCTGACCTCCATCATGTAACTCTGTTGCAAATACCACTCATGGAGAGACGTGATGTGTAAATTGAGAGAAGGCTTAATACATGTTGACAACTGATTCCATCAATTAGTTCAATCGTACTCCAAATTTCACATATATCAGACACCAGGGGTTACACTCTGCTGTATTAGATAGACGCTGGAGTTTATGTCTGATAAGGTGGCGACATTTCATTGTCTCGCACGTGAACAGAGTGATGCTTTTAGTTTAGACATTCAGCCTTGCAACCAATCAGGCCTTCGTCTGTCTCAAAGCACTATAAAGTTTCTAAACACTGAGGGCAAGTCTCATTCTCAGGCAGTTAGCTCATAAACAACACATGGAACTGTCATGAATGTGTGAGCACGTAGTAATGGCTGCTAACGTCACTCCTTGCTATGCTGGTGTGGATAGCATACACTGGCACATCTGTATCCTGTTTTGGTGGTCCACATTTCATATTCTGTTTTTCAGCTACTGTTGGTGAAATAAATCAGGTGTGCTGTTAAAGAGCAGCTCGTACCCCAGCCTGCAGTAGCAAACCTTTTGTTTATACCAGTTCTAGCACCAGTGGCTTCTGTTATGTATCAGCCTGTGCTTCAACACATAAATATTGAATGCTTATTGGGAGATTAGCGCCTTTGATGGGTTATTGCAGCCCGGAGGCTTTGAAGACAACTTCAAGCGTTCGGCCGGCACTACAGGCCCGTGTGCTACAGGTGACATTTTAAAATATGCTCTTTCACTATCATCGCAGTGAGGCTATATTTCACCTGCTCCTCACAGGGTGATCATGCTGCCCCTTTCATTACATCAGCACAGCAGCGAGGTCAAGGGGGATGGCGGCCTCTAACAATGATTGCCCGCTGAGGTTAAAATGCATGTGCACAGAGGCTTTCAATTAGAAATGTATGTTCTCTAAAATATTTAACGACACAAAATAGGAAATGAGATGAAATGTATTCTTCTGATGGGATAAATGTCTTGTCTAATTCCCTACTTGTCTAAGAGAACACACTGTGCCTGTCACCATGTTTATATCAAAGCCAAACTTTAATCCTTCTCTAGGAGGAAGGCCAATAATGAACACTCCGGTACGTGGACACATTCTACCAATTATCGGAACAAAGGACAGATGAATTCTACACAAATCATACTAAGGGTCTATAAGTCCCTAAAGGGTGAACTTGCAACTGGATTGAATACACATTCAGTTCTAACTGAATTGACAGCACTTTTATTTTTTGTTTGGTGTTTTTTTGTCTAAATGCACAAACATCTGCTCTTAATGGACACGGTGTCCTAAAATAAATCTAAGTCTCGCGATTCTTCATACTTTCTTAAATTGGTGTAAAAGGACACCTTACTTTGACTGGCCTGAATAAAAACAAATACATAAAATCTCTTGCACCTCTTCTCATTACAGTTTCGCCACTCTCTGAACAGGTCTTGGCACGCAATCCAGGCTTGCTGTGTAAATATGCCTACTTGGAAAACTGGGTCTCTCCCGGGATTACTGATTTTCAACCTCAGCTCAAAGAACACAGAGCTCCTCATCATGCAGATTGCTCACCATGCATTTTCATCTAGGCCAGCATGTTCCCAAAGCGTAACCCACCCCAAAATACCTTGAAATCTTTGGTGTTGCAAAAATGTCTACAGGTTTTGCTACACAAAGCTGTCTTTAATAGGCCAATCTCCATACGGTATCATGTATTGATCGTATTTAGAAACCAATGGTAGAAAGTGTTGGGGGTAATTTAAATAAAGTCTTCTAAAAGGAAATGAGTCTGTAGATATTTAGCAACATCGGGGTGAAATATGCATTTTAATTATTTAGTCTCACTGACAACAAGGAAGGAGCAGCTGTTATTAAAGGTGAATCGTAAATGATGTATAGAAAAGCGCAGGTACCATGGCAACTGTGCCCCAAGCCAGAGCATTAGCATGCGTTCATACCAGTCAACACAGCTACAAGGTTTTTTGGGGGTTTTTTTTACCGAGGCTGCAGTGAGCAGAATTTAAGTGATTAATTAAAGTCCGGATATCAAATTTATCTTAAGCTGTAACTTGGATACGGCACTCTCATTCAGATCAGAGGTTTTCGTTTCTGTCTTCAAAGGACTAAAAACATACATGGCTATCATGATGTTCGTATGCCAAGCCTGTTTAACGTGTAGCAGATATGTATTTACACTGTGACCTCAATACATAGCAGATGACGCATAAGTAAATATAGCTGGTGGCCATGCTTCTGCCAAATCACACTGCTTTACCACTTTCACACACAGATAAGGAAAGCAGCGAATGCATCTTTTGTAACTTGAAGCAAGTAGCATGTCACTTGCTGACTCCTCAAATAATCTCGATACATGTGGTTGACTTTTTTCATTATTCTCAGTTCAGATCTGGAGGCTCTTGTAGAAAAGCAGATTTAACTGTACATATTCTCTGCTTGATTACGATTCCAATTCTGAGATTTGTGGCTTCAATGCCCAGTGGCACACTTGACTAATGATTTGATTAAAAATTACATTTCACTATGCAGTGGCATGAATGACAGATATACGCTGAAGAATATCCTCCTCAACTTCCTTCCTTTTTCTCTATAGCAGTATCAAGGTTTAAAGCACATACAGCTTGTATCTTTGTCAGTACAAAAGAAGCTTTTTGTTTGAGGTAGCGGTCACTTACGAAGTGGTGTACTCGATTAAATAAGAGCCAATATTTTTCAAAATATAGATAAAGATCAGACAGCATCTATATTTCAACCTGACATAGAATTTAGACTTAACATGAAAAACTGCTAGCTGTATGTATGCGCCAAGGAAAGATTAGACTATTACTGACAATATTTGTAAATATTAATAAATATTTTTATAGTCTAACAATATAATCATAGACTGTATACAAAAGATGGACACCATTTATGTACCTGAAGAATTAAGCCAATGCAGAAGTGCAGGAGTAAAACTAGGATGGCAGCCTTCTTGTGACTGGCGTTTGCCCAGGGACTTCACTGAATATTTTTGCTTTTTGAGACCAAACGCACGTAGTTGACCAGTTAGTCGCCCAAAGATTCAACAAGCATCACCCTTAAACACTGGATGACTACTTTCAATTGAAAGGTGCAAAGGTTGCCTGGAATGCATCATGTTTCCAAAAATAATTGCAGGCCAACTTGGATTGACTGCCAAACACTTAGATTGGTGGAGGCTTGCTAATAATGTTGTGTAACATGTGTTAGCATGTGTATCTAATTTGAAATAATGCTAATTTCTGTGTATGTACACCGCAACAGATTTGCATTTTTTCCAATTTATTCCAATTATTGTGATAAAAAAACATCGCATGTAATTCCCAAATTTAGCCCATTCAATAGCAGACTGACTCTGCCTTGTTGTCGTTTTATCACCATCTTGATGGGCTAAAGTTGCTTTAAGACCGACTGGTACCCAGTCTGCAGAGATAAAAGATACATTCAGTCATAAGCCGCAAAAAGTTTGGTTGTGCCGCAGCCTTCTACAACTGCTTCCCCTAGTGTGAATGAAGCATTAAATCTGCAGTCTTTCAAAAAGCCTGCAGTACATGACTTCTGTGGTTGCCAAACAACCAACTGCCCAACTGTATCAAACCCTATGAAAGAAATCTGGTCTTTTAGTCTGATGTCATTAGCCGGGTCCAAACTCTGCTTTCAAGTCAAACAAACACTGCAGCGTCACTGAGAGTTAAAAACTGTCTAAATTGTTTCATCTTTAATCAAATGATCTGTGTAGCTGCTCTACGAGGAGCAACAATGAATTTTAACATGCAGGCATCCATGAGAAATAGAATTTATGACGCTTAAAGGAGTTCAAAGTTAACAGGAAGTTACAGTAGTAATATACTGCTGCATGGGCTGGGCTGTAGTTACATCGTAAGGTTTTAAAAAACTGAGCTTTAAAACATGCTGCTGATGAAAAGTGATAATAAAAACCGAGAGAGGCCGACAGTGATCACTGATGTTTTAGGGGCTTGTTCAGATTAAATAGAACGAGATACAAAGCATTAAAACGTGTTAAAAACACAACAGCCTTAATAAACGAAGAGTAGTTTGGCCCCGGAAGCAGGGTTCATACGTCATCGCTTAACAACCAGATAGCTCTGCTTCAAAATTGCTTGTAAATCTTAATAAATAACTTTAATAAGATCCAAATAATTACTACCACCACATGTTTCACAGCTGAATTTTGTTTTGAAAAATATTGTTTGCAATGATTATTCTGTAAACACCTTAGACTAAATCACCATTGACATCAAAACTTTGATCTGAGCTAGTCTATTATGTTTATGTGGCGTGCTATATCCCCACAGATACTAAGAATATTAACATGCAGTAATTTTGTTGTTTTTTTTTAATTGTATGCAGCTGCAAAAATCATGACTCAGTGAACAAACCTGAATGAGTACAATGGAGCAGAGTGTTTGATTTTTTTGCCTGTGTGTCAACTAGGCACAATATCAATTTATACTGTAACTGTCATGAAGGAACAAGGGTTGATCACACAGATGAGATGTCAGCATTTTTAAAGTAGGACCAAATGAGTTCACTTTCAGTCAAAATGAAACACGTTGCAGTATTGTAGCTGAAATCAAATCTTTGAGACGCGTGTGCTCAAGTTGGCTTTTTTAAAATCACATTTGTACGTTTCCTGTGAATTCACTGAAAGTGATTACCCCATGGTCATCAGTATAGGTATGAGGTTTGTGATGTGACACACAAAAACGGGGAATTATCGAGGAGTAGCTGGAGACAAGGAGGAGGTTTGGGTCGACAAGTTGCACGTGCAAAGCATCACTGCAGGGGAGCAAGTGAAGAACACAGATTCATAAAATATTGATGCAGCATTGCAACACAACACAGCACACACAGTAAAGCAATATACACAGTAGCTTCAGAGCAAACCAATGGATGAGTGGGCAAAGCGTTAAGACTTCCTAATCTTCTGTTTGCACTGTTTGCAATCCACAATCCACTGTGTAAGTACAATTTACTTACACTTCAGTGGATCCGCTCCTGTTTCTGCATGTGCATTTAGCCTCCTACGCGCATGTGCAGAGTGTACCTTCTCAATCAGACGGTGCACAGTAGTATAGAGTTAATCACGCGTGAGAGGGTCTAGCTTTTATCTTAATGTGTTTTCTGTTAAGACCGAGGGGCAGAGCTAATGTTGGCGCTTGCTTGGATCCTGCTGTGAATGTGATTTGATAGTAAAGACATCTTATCAGGAGTGCAAGCTAAGCTTCTTTCTGTTGGCCTTACAAATAAATGTTGCTCTTGAATTTGCTCTTGACACACTTTTCAGACCTGCTACTCCAGCACCATGAAAAAATGAAACCACAGTCTCTTGTGGATTACTAGGAAATAGTGTCATGTTAAATATAGTCTTAACATATTAGAAGCCAAGCTTCAAATATGCCAAGGCAATAAGCCAAAGCTCTCTAAACATTTAGACATGTCCACACAAAAAACAACAGCTTTTATGATTAGTAGTAAAATATCAACAGTTCCTAACCTCTCCTAACCTCTGATTTAAGTAAGTCTTTATATTTACTGTATATCTCTATGCACACCTCCGCTTTGTGTGAATATGACTACTATTGTTACCACCTGTATGTACAGTTATATGTTTAATGCAGAGAACCTCTTAGCAAATCAAAAAGTCATGTCAGAGGGTCTTGCAGTACAGTTTGTGGTAATGCTGGATTTACAGTACTGCATTAAATCTGTGTCATAACCTGATGCTCACTTTCTCATAAATGTCTGACCTAAATATTGATTAGCACAATGTGAAACATAAAGCAACATGCTGCAATTGTATCTAGCACACTCATAATGCTATTGTAATAGCATTTTTCCATAGTAAACATGATGATTTTCTTGTTTTCATTGTTCTTTTTCATTGGTTTGGAGGTCTTCTCTACTTCCTGCATGTCGGTAAAGGTAACTGTTGTTTAAAAGCATGAAGAGCTCAGTTTTCCTCATGGTGTCAGAACACTGCAGGCATACAGTACAAGCAAGTTCTGATTCAGTGCAGTACCATAAAGTCAGGTCAAAGGGGGGTGAGTTAATGCTTTTCATAGTAACTGTAAAGTTCACGTTATCTTCTTCTGATGTGTGAACAGGCTGCATGGACACCAACTGTTTTCAATTATACACTGCTCCAAAATGTTCAAGGAACACTTTAAAAATACATTCGATCTCAATGGGGGAAAAAACATCATGTTGGATATCTATGCTAATATGGACTCGGTAATGTGTTAGGAATGAAAGGATGTCACACTGCTTGATGGAAATAAAAATGATCAACCTACAGAAGGCCAAATTCAAAGACACCTCAAAAACCAAAATGAAAAAATGATGTAGCAGGTTAGCCTGTTTTCATGGCAGCAAATCAAAATGTTTCTCAGTAGTTTGTATGGCTTAGACATTCTTGTGTGCATGATAGACAACACTGGCGCATGCTTTTAATGAGATGACCACTGCTATCCTGGGAGATCTCCTCCCAAATCTGGACCAGAGTATCACTCAGCTCGTGGACAGTATGAGGTGCAACCTGGCAGCGTGGATTGAGTCAAACATAATGTCCCACAGGTGTTCTGTTGGATTTGGGCAAGTTGAGCGTGGAGGCCAGTCAGCAGTATCAATTCCTTCATCCTCCAGGAATAGCGTGCTTACTCTCATTACATGAGGCCAGGTATTGTTGTGCATCAGGAGGAACCCCCACTGCACCAGTGTAAGTTCTGACAATGTGTCCAACAATTGCATCCTGATTCCTAACGGCTGTCAGGGTGTGTGAGGCCTGTGTGTCCCTCTTTGGATTATGCCTCCCCAGACCATCAAGGACCCACCACCAAATCGGTCATGCTGAACGATGTTACAGGCAGCGTAACGTTCTCCACAGCTTCCCCAGACCCTTTCACATCTGTCACAAGGTCTCAGAATTAACCTGCTCTCGTCTCTGAAAAGCACAGACCACCAGAGGTGGAGCTGCTGATTCTGGTATTCTATGGCAAATGCCAGTCAGGCTCCAGTGCTGAACAGTGAGCACCTTGAGGATGTTGGGCCCTCAGGTCGCCCTCATGACGTCTGTTCCTGATTGTTTGGTCAGAGACAGTCACACCACTGGCCTCCTGGAGGTCATTTTGCAGCTCTGGCAGGACACATCCTGTTCCTACTTGCACAAAAGAGAAGACAACGGTCCTGCTGACGGGATAAGGACCTTCCATGTCCCTGTAACTGCCTCCTGGAATCTCCTCCATGCTCTTAAGACTGTGCTGGGAAACACAGAAATCTTTCTGGCTATGGTACACATTAATGTGTCATCCTAGAGGATTTGAACTATGTGTGCAACTTCTGCAGGGTCCAGGTATCGCCTCATGCTACCAGTAGTGACACTGACCCTCGCCAAATGCAAAATTATTGAAAAAACAGTCGGAAAAGATGAGGAGGGAAAAATGTCAGTGGCCTCCACCTGGAAAATCATTCCTGTTTTTGAGGTTGTCTCATTGTTGCCCCTCTGGTGCATCTACTGATAATTTCATTACCATCAAAGAAAAAGTTTAACACCAACCCACAAGTTGAACGGATTTGATGCTCTGACTAAAAAGTGTTCCTTTATCTTTTTAAGCAGTGTAAAATTATAATGCCACTCTACCTTAGTATTGTTAAAGGTCAACAGGGCCACAGTTACACATCATGAAGGTAAAGAGAGGAGGGTAGTCACCACATTCTGTCTTGCACGTCCTCATAAAAATGTGCAAAAGACAGTCGTCCATTGGGATCTACAGTGGGATCTATACTACTGTTAGTAGTTTTCTTCATCATTGTTAGTCTACAGTTTGAAGCTGCTACACACGTGTTACCTGAGGTCAGTCTCTGAGATACTCCTTTGGTGCAAGTCCTCTTCTTTCTCCACCAAATCCTTCTGATGCTTTTCGCCTGCGTCTACCTTTCTCTCCGACCCCTTCCTCTCTCTCTGCACCCTCCCCTCTTTGCTAGCCCCTCTGCCTTTTTCTCCTGCCTCCTCTTCCTCTTGCACTTCTCCTAACTGCTCATCCCCCTCCCGAGAATGGCTCCTCGATCGCAACTGGCTGAAGATGGAAACAGAGGCACAAAGAGCAGCACATGCAAAGCCAAAAAAAAAAAAAAAAAAAAAAAAAAAAAAAAAAAAAAAAAAAAGCAGAAAAAACAAAGCGTGAACAATGTCAACAACAAAAGAGATAAAGACAAACACAGAGATGCAACGCAGCCATGATCAAAAGCAGATTGAGTCTAAATCACAGACGCACTAATGTGGACTTACGGAAAAAGCACCATGCAGAGGAGTTTGTTTTTACTTTGATATGAGACGACACCCAAAGAGTAGCAATATGTTTTAATGTTTCAGTGACTACTGCCAGATATGGACAAACTTTCCCCACAGCGTGAAGGAACAGAGTTCAACCACTTGGCTCCAGATTGTCTAAAATGGAGCCAAACTTGAACTCATCACAGAGAGAAAATGACACGCAGCGCTACAAGAGGGGCATTTTCTCCTCGAGTTTAACCATGTGCAAACAGTTTCAAATCTGAAAACGTCTGGACATGGTAATGAATATGGAGTTCACAGCTGAGGGGGGCGGGGTTTGTCCATTCCAGCTCGATGGTAGTTTAAAGAGCGGCACAAAGTTTGCATCAGCCTACCGGATCTTGCGGTTTCCTTGCGGCCTTTCTGACTGGACAGACATGTAGCTCGTGCTGCTGAACCGAGAGGCACTACTGGTTCTCGACACAGCGGACACGTCGCTTACATCACTGTCCGACGACTTGGCTGACAAGTTGTCGGAGCCCCGTGGATCTCTGCCTGAACGCTGCAAAGAGGGCAAAAAATAAGACATAAAGTATGGTGATATCAGATGTCACAAGTTTGGGTTTTTTGAGCAGTCAACAATGTTAACGAGAACAAAATGTTGTTGCTAAAATTATCCCAATAAAAACTTCAACAAGTTATAAAAGGTTAGAGATTTCAAATGTAGCTAAAGTAACTTCTACAGCTTTGCCTTGTAAGAAAAAACTATTTGATCAAGACAAGCAGTGTTTCAGAAATAAGCTGCTGAATGTAAATAAAAAAGAAAACATATGCACACTAATGTTACATTAGGCATATTAGGCGAGAGATTTTAAAGGTAAGTATTATAATCAAGTGGTGGGAAAACATTAGGCTTGTGGTTAAATACTGATATGAGATTTGGTCTTACCAGATTCAGAGATTAGGAAAAGTTGGCTACATTTTCAGCTTGATTTTCATTTTTGGGTACAAAAGGCTAGAAAGGCACACGAAAGCACGTCTTACTTACATTCATCTTCTGATCAGAATCCTTCACTTGTGTGTGTTGGAGGTTTTCGCAGGTGTGTCTTGCTGATAGTGATGCTGGTAATTTTATTGACTTTTTATATTTGAGCTACTTTATGCTTAGAAGTCTATTTAGCTTGGATATATTAGATGTTAAATAGAGTGTTACTTATATTGTGCCTTTCTAATCTAACTGAGCACCTTGTTAGACAAGGCATCAAACTGAGGGCCTTGTCTAACATTTGCACACTTACTCACACTCTTTATAAATAAACATGAGCCATGTATTAGAGTTACAACTAAAGTGAATTCTAATAACTAGATATTTGAATCAGGGCCCACCAACTAAAAGGGACCTAGGGCCAAAAAATAAAACTGTTGCCAAAATGACAAAACTGCAGATTCTTCAATGGCCCCTTGAAGCTGTCACACAAGCAAGCTCCTATGTTAACAGTTGCACAGCAGAAATAATCTAACATTGGTCCAGGTGTTGACAATCTTCAAGATCAAAAGACTCATTTTAGCTCCTCCTACCAAACTATGAGAGAAAAAGTGCAGCGCACGCGTGTAACGTGGATTAACATGTTTATCTGTTCTTGCGTTTCTGTGTTTGATTATCAATGCAGACAAAGAAATAATGAGCACATTTGTGACTGACTAAACTTGTGATAAAGTTTACAAGAAGCTTTTGGTCAATCACAGTCCACACAGTGTTGTTGCCAAAGGCCAAAAATGGAACATTCGTCAGCAACTGTTCAATAAACTACATTTTTGGGACATTGTTTTGAAAGATATTTGCAGGCACTTAAGTTAAGCTAGCTAACACTGGAAATATTAGAAAGTCCAATTGTTCTTGATCACATCACAGCACACCTGGGAACCTCAGTCTGCGTTGTTGGTTTCCTTTTTGCACACTTTTCTTTTTCTTTTCTTTTTCTAACAACTAATCAGTTTAAAGTTATGCCTAGCAGTGTGACAGATTTGGTTGTAGGTGCAATATGGCTTGCCAAAAGCCTGTCCAAGAAATCTGTAATCCAGTTTTGCTGATTGGCTAGTAATACTGAAAGGGATTTCTGTGTGTCACATAGAATTGCTCATAGCAGGTGTTCATGTATGTGTGATGTACCTTGCTAACCAAGCTAGTTAGCATTAGCTGACAACTTAGGACTCCAAAGTTTCATCCAAATATGGTCACTCCTGGCTCTGAAACACCCAGATGGCAGTGACTAAAATGCTATTCTCCAGGCTTTAAAACAGCACATAAAACAAAGATTCTTGTCACGTCTTGTCAAT
>VURO01009712.1:112933-127880 GCA_015108175.1 Pelvicachromis taeniatus
TGTTTATATACAGGCTAAGGCCCTTATACAAAGCAGGGATATGGGGATTAAGTAATACGATGGTTTATGACTTACTCCAGTGGTAAGTAATGTTAAACTAATTTGCATATAATAAAGTCATTCCCTGTATGCCCGCTTCTTAATGCTTACACTATGTGATGTGCAATTTTACTTCTAATTTTTTAGGGTATGATTGTCACAGGTGAAGACAGCTGAATTCCTACGTAAAAAGGAGCAGTTTTCAGTGGAAGAGTGGATGGAGCAAAATCAGGGTTGCGCACTGGAAACTTGTCAATGACTTGATCCACTTTCCAAAAATTAAAATCAACTTGAGGTATCATCATTCTGATTAACTGGATGAGATCCAGAATGCATCGCAAACATACAAGCATGAGGACTTCTAGAGTGTGATCTGAAAACTGCACCCGCGCTAAAAGCAGTAAAAAGTGGCAGAAGAAGATGATCTTAAACAGGTGGTCGGCCAAATTTAAATAGGGAAATGTTCATTTTTTTCAATTTTTGAAGATTTGTGATGCCATTTAATTACACTCTTAGTACTTCATGTACATTTTTAATAAAAACGTTTATTAATAATATTTTGATTTACACATACACAGTTTTGCATGAGTACTTAACCATAAGTGGCAGGAAGACAGTTACCATGTATCCTTTAATCCAGTGACAGTCAGTTGGCTCACAAAGTAGGATTCTACTCTAACTTTATACACAGGCTTTCTTGGAAACTGAACTGGACTGGGATGCTCTTGGCACAGACTTAGTCCAAGCAAATTTGTGAACGTGGATGTGTATATAATATCTTATGTATGTTTTGGTTGGCTGTTTACTGTAAGAAAATCTGGACTGTGTGTTACAGTAACTGCCTTTATTCGCGATAGCATTGTTTTTGTCAATGGGAAGATATTACTCAACATACAAGGGGAATAATTTCAGCTGCTTTTTATAGACTCCAAAGGCCATAGTTTTCATAGCACTGTCTTAAAAGGAAAGCAGACAGAGGGACATCATCTGCTAGGTCTCAGGCCAGACTGCAGTGAGACAGCAGGCTGAGGCTGAACTCTCTAAACATGTTCACGACTTCTCCAGCACAGAGTAGTAAACAGTGGACTTTACACACAATCTGTCACATTCCTTGAAATTACAAAGTGAGGTTTTAAAGTGCTTGGCCTAAATGACAAGGAGGAAAAGGTAGTTTCCCACATAGCGATAACTCTGTGTGGCTTTAGATTGTTTTGTTTGCTGTTGTTTTAGATTTGTGTGGAAAGATTTTGAGATTTCATATCTTTCCATTTACTTTTTCTGCGTTAACAATGGACAAGGCTGAGAAACTGTTGGGCAGGATTAAGAAAATGTATAGTGCGGTGCTGTAGTTGCATGTCTCTTTTTAAAGTCAAAGCAGTAAATAAAGACGTGTACAATATATATCTGTGACTCAGATGAGCTGATTAGAAGAGCTGAATCCAGCCTATCTGTTGAGTCTTTACCAGCTGCACTTTGTTTTGATATGTTTTTGTGACTATCTCTGTGTATCATGCAAACATCAGCGAGCATGCGCATGATGCATGATGCGCATTATGGCGTGTTGTGGCTGCTTCGACAACACGCCATAATGTCTCTGCACTTTGGAACCGTGTGAACAATGTTTGTGTAGGAATGCCGTTTTCTGGAGTGTTGAAGCATAAATGAAGTAGATCTGGACGTGTTTTCCTTACCTTGTGGTAGTCCTGCTCCAGTCTAGAGTCAGAACCAGCTCCTTGCTTGTACTTGTTCATCTTTAGTTTCATCTGTCTGGTCCTCTCCTCCATGTCCATACCTGAGCACAGAGACAGATGAGAGTCAGCTGGGAGCTGGTGGACTGTGAGGAAAGCCTCATGGAAGGGCACATACTGTTATGATGAGAGACAAGCTTCTGCTGAGCTATGAGCCATGAGCTATGACGGGACAGATCTAATGGGAAAAGCTGAATGATTGGCTGTTTTGTAACAAACACAAACCTGTAAACATATGCCACGTAAAATAATAAACAAATTTTTCTTAAATCAATAAGTTCCACACGGAAAATTCTGAACAAAATGTTGCTTTTTAGTCAGTCACTAATATTCAAATATTTCTATGTGACCTCAGTAAAACACATTTGAATGCTAAGCCAACTTTCTCCACTAACTCTAACAATACTACACATTTTACAAAACATTCTAGATGAATGGAAATGATTACACAGCAAAGTCAAATCCCTAAATGATCACATTAATTGGCCAACGCATCCCTCTCGATTAAAACCGACTGGCATTCAGAACAATTTAGCACTTTATTCCTTTTTTAAAAGCATAAAATCTTCCAGTTTACCCATCTTATCACCACCCAATTTCAGTTTAAGCTCTGCAAATTTGATTCTTACATTCGCAACCATGCACAGGCCTCTGTTGAAGTACAAATACTGTGTATATTTTACAAACCTACAAATGACAAAATAAGCTACAAACAGTTTCTACAGCGAGTGTTTCTTTGCTGCAAAAATGTTCTCCACCACATGGTGACTTTCCTGCTTTTTCCTGCATTTCCATTTTCCCGCTTAGTCTTTGTCTCTACTTTTGTGTCATATGACAGCAGTGACCGAGTGAAGATGAATGCACACGTACAAGCGCCATGCTCACGTGCCTTCACGTACACACACGCACACACAAAGAGAAAAGAAAAAGAAAAAAAAGTTTTAAAAAAAGGAATACAAGCTCAGAGCAAATGAATGACTGCATGGGTGAAGCGGAGGCAGTCAACGCATCACGCAGTTAGCAACTCCAGGAGTATTTTGTTAACCAATAGTGTTTCAGTTAACTTTGCTAACTGATTGTAACTAAGCTGCTTTTGAAGTTCCAGTGCAGTCAGTAAGTATAGGGTGTTTGTTGTCATCGCTTTGTTTCAGTGGTCATTTGAAATGAAAGAATATGAGGATAAAATTAAACAACTTTGAGTTCAGTAATGTAGTTCATGTTCTTTTATACATAGCATCCAGTTTTAACTGGACAGACATGATTGGGCAGTTTATCACAATAAATTATGTTAGATTCTAGAAGACTGATGGCTTTTTCATGCTTGAAGCTGGAGAAACGAGGCAGTTAGCTTAGATTAGAATAAAAACATTTAACCTTGTGTGGTCTAGACATAAAAAGCCACCTTGTGTGGTCTAGACAGAACCTCAGAGGTAGCCACTTAACAGGTTGTACCTTTTGTTTTGGACTGCAAAGAGACCACATTTTTAGGTGACTGGGTGCATTAAGGAGAATGTGTGCAACCATCATCGTTTAATTTCAAAGCAAATCTGTGGAACAAGATCATGAAAACCCGAACTCACTGAAGTGTACATTTTTGACTGCACTGAATTAGCAGCATTTAGGAACTCTAAGTCATCAACAAATTTCACTAGAAATAGGCCAAAAAGAAATGAATTTAGGGAAAAAGTAGCTAATCTATATCCACAAGGAGAGTAATCAAAAGAATAAATCTGCTGTCATACGCTCACATTATGTTTTTTTTTTTTTTTAATTTTGGTAGAAAATGACAGTTTTTTGTTTTGTTTTGTTTTGTGTGTGTGGGTGTGTGTGTGTGTGTTTGTTTGTTTTGTATGGACATACAGCAAATCAATTTCCCATTGGGAACAATAAAGTTACCAAGTCAAGTCAAGTGTCTCACGTGCTGCAGAAAAACCACACTGGTGTGATCGTGATCATGCTTTAGTTAATGATAAGCCCACACAGTCTGTCCGCAGAAAAAATAAAGCAGCAGAAATGGTATGGAAGCCAGAAGCATCATCTACACAACAACGAAGACAGCAACGCCGCAAGAAATTGGAGGCAAACGGGAAAATAAAAGACGACTGAGATGAGGGGAGGCGGGTTTGGGGAGGGGGAGGGCAAGCCAGGAAGACGTACAGAGAGAATTACAGCAGAGGAAGGAGAGAAGGGATCTGAGACAGAAAAGAAGGAAGGTGCAGAAGAAGAAGGGACAGACCTGAGTTCGTCCAACTTGGTGAGTCCGTGTCTTCTGGGATCACATCACACAATGGACAGACACAGACAGAGGAGAGGAAGATGGATGTGAGAGGATGCACGAAGGGTAAGGGGGAGGGCGAAAGAGGAGAGGAAGGATGGCTGGGAGGGCAACGCCATCACCAAAGGTGCCGTGTTTGGAGGGTCAGAGTAGATGGGAAGGAGTAGATGGGAAGGAGTCGGAGGGGAGGGAGGGGGACACGACACAACAATACAACACGACAATGACAAAAACAACAAGCACAGAACACACAAACAAAATCATAGAGTACACCAAGAACACACAAACTCCACCATGGGCACAGTGAGAAGTCAAAATAGAGCAAAAAGGATGCGAGGCCGGGAGAGGCTGAGGTAGAGGTCAAGAGTTTAGTTATTAGAAGTCAGAGAGAGAGGGAAGGGGGAAGGTTCTTTCCTTTACAGGGAAAAAAAGGAGCTGAAATAGGAAAGAGATGTTAATGTACCAAACCAGAGAGAAACTTGAGACCTCTCTGCAGGCAGGTGAGGAAAGGAGGAGAGAGGGGAGGGGGTGGGGGTATATAAGGAGAAGTGGATGTCACTTGAACCTGCATGGGGCAACTGTGGGGAGACAGCCTGGAAAAGTAACATGAACAAAAAAAAAAGAAAGAAAATAGGGGGAAAAAAAAGGAAAAACTGAAAGCACAGAGCAGCAAGAACACAAAAGAGAGACGGCTACCTCGCTCAGTTTCACCAAGACAACATTCAAACTGACAAAAAAACTGAGGCATCACCTGGGTAGAGTGCGAGAGGTTTAGCAGGTACATGCTTAGGCGCGCACACACACACGCACACATGAGCATCAGCCACAAGATCTCTCAGAAAAGTCACTCAATACCAACATCCGACTGCCTGCTGCCAGGCATCTCTGTTGATTCCGATAGATTCACATTGTATTCGTACGCATATTTCACTCGTCTCTGTATTATTCATGTCCGTTCTTTCTTCCGCTCGGGCCCCAAAAATATTCTGTTTAACTCCAGAGATGAAGTGTGCGTCCGTTTCTTCTGTGGCTATCAAGACACTTTCACACATGTCTTAATCCCGTGTCGAGACAGCTGCTCATTGACTGACCCGACCTCAGTTCACAGGTTTGTTACCGACCTTCTCTCTTAGAGTCACGCTGACCCCTTATTTTCTCCTGTTGTGTCACATGAAGTGTGACAATGTCACAATGAAGTGTCACATGAATTAAAAGACAATATGAGGCATCGACCTCGCTTTGAGGTTTATTAGCCAATCATGTTTGAGCAGGTTATGAGCGCAGCTAAACAGAGAGCATGGTGTTACCTAAATGCCTGGTGTTAATTTAGTTTTTAGCTTGGCCTCAGACTGTGGGAAGCAGAGGCTTTGAAGACATGCCTCTCTGCATCCTGCAGACGCACTAAGAGAGCTGCTGGGTTTGTAGCTCAGAACAGCAGACTTCATATTACTACAACAGTTCCACCAGTCAAAAGGTTAATGGTTTTAATGTTTTATGTTCTATTTTAAAGCCACAGTCGTCAATCTGATTCTGCTGTCAAAACGTATCAGCAAGAGGCATAACAAGCTAACATAAATGAGGCTTAACTTAAAGAAAGGTGAAGGCGTGTCACCATGGAAACATTTCAGCAACACATTTCATCATCCATGGGCAACGGGATCGCATCAGGTCTCATTTAAATAAAGCTGTTATTTGTACACTGCTAACAAAAACCAGTAAAGAAATTAATATAAAGGTTAAGAAATCTATAAAATGTATCACCATTTTTTAAGGTGCTGGAAAGTTTAGAGCTTTTTGAAAAAAAACAAAAAACCCAAAAGCAACAACCTCAATCTTCTGTGGGGTTTTAAAATGTCAACTGCAACACCACACCAAGCAAGAAGAGACTGAAAAATAGAAGGATCAGGACCAGGACACCTCCTGTTAAATCAAGAGTGTGCGTGCGTGCGTGCGTGCGTGCGTGCGTGCGTGCGTGTATATGACTGAGAATATATATGAAGGTACGAGTCCACACAAGGACAAAGTCAGCAAATCGTCACAGAAACAGCATACTATACTTTCAGTGAGTGCATGAGCAATAAACAACTATAGTGGATATTAATATTATTATGCAGTAAAAAAACTACAGAAAGCTTATTTCTCAATATTTACTGCTACAAGTTTCACTAAATGACAAATGACTACTAAAGCAATAACTGTTTTTGAGCTGGCTCAGTTTATGTGAGCTTTGAAATGTTCCCGAAATGCTCAGTCAGTTAAGCTTGATACGCAGACCTTTAGACATATTTGTTGAATTTCAAAAGACAAATTTAATCTTTTTTTAAAGCCTGAATGCAGAAATCATCATGCTGTGTACAGGGCTGATCAGACAAGCATGATGAGGCCTATGCACAACATTGATGCACTTTTCTCTTTGTTCCAATCACACTTGTCTGGTTAGATAGGTTGATTACTGCTCATGTACTCATATGAGAGACAGTAAAAAGAAGACTTATGCCCTATCAGACTGACCGACCTGTGTCAGTGAGTGAAGGGTAAGGTTGTGTCCCACCATCAGACAGAGAGCCATTCAGCCCTCGCTGCTGGTCCTCCCATGTCACCTCTAAAGCAAGACATACACATACATATACACACACACTCATTTTGACACCATTAGGAAATCTAGACAAATTTCTCTTTTTTTTCTCTATAAAATAATTTCCATGTCTTCACCTTTTGATACATTGCATTTTGTGTATTATGCTCTGTACCAATAACAGAAAGCTGCTACAAGCATAAATTAAAACCAATAAACATCTTTGCTACTTCAGCACTGAAATCAAGGACAGCTCCTTATCAAACATTATGAACTTTGCTCCATCTGCTGGCCAACAGAGGTAACAGCCTCTCAAATAAAAAAACACCATTACACTCTGCAGTACTGCAGCAAAGTGTAATGCACAGACAGCAGGAAATGCTGTTTATGTGGAACACTATCCTAAAAATGACTTTATTCACCTTTACTCCGTTACGTCCTTACGTCATTTTTATAACTGTTTCTGGCAAAAATGAGGACAATTTTCTTTGCTCTAAGCACGAGTTATGTTTGTAAGAGACTGCCAATCTTAATGGAGTGCATGAAAAGACTGTGTGTGCAAGAGCGCAATAATCCATGTCTAATTGAAATGATTGGCAATTTCACAATGGAAATGGAGAGCTCTGTCTTTGTGAGGTGGAGCTGAGCAGAATTAATTAGTATTAAAGAAGACTGCAGATTAGAGCTCTGAGGCCACGCTGGAGGCAGAGAAGGGCAGACCAACCAAACTTCCAATCAGGGCACTCTGTATGTATTAACATCAGTTACACTACACACAAGTCTCTAGTTTGATCACACAAATGAAGTCAGAAGGAACAAACCATGCTTTTTGTGTGAGAGATGAAACGAATGGAAACCTGAAACAAAACACTTTGGGAGGGTGCTACTCAGAGCAGGACCACAGCTGCTGCTAACGAATGTCACAGAAGGACCAAGAGAGCCCACACAGCAAAATCACACCATCACACTGCTCGGAAGACTTGCCTTTCCTTCCATTTACCGGTGGGCCTTGGGGTTTTTCCTCACTGCCTGCTGCTAGTGGAGAGACAGATGGAGGTTCATGAAATGGTGCAGCACTGAAACTTTACACTGTACGTCACCGCAATGTCACAGCTCATTCCGCCTGGGCCCAGACGCAGATGCACATATGCCCTCACAAGTCTGCACGCACGTACACACATGCACACACACCGCAAGATCTGAAGTTATTGCAATGCCATGAGCTACTGGTTAACTATTCTGCTCAGTGTGTTATTATCAAAAAACACTGTTTTATAATACGCAGTTGTATAGTTATATTCACAACACAACATACAACCTTCTTACCATCCGAACGTATCATTAACGAAGAGCTGTTAAAAAATACAGTTTCCTTTTAGAGATCTTACATGAATATCCCCTGTGCCAGTCAGCGCTGTAGCTGTGACAGTGTCGAGTAACAGCACCACACAGTCAAAGGACAGAAGCGTGCCACGTAAACAGATGGGAAAGTAGGAAGTAGAAACCATGGGGAGCTCCATTTTCTGCCAACACTCTTGCCGCTCATTCAAGCCTGGGTTTGAATGTACTATACATCAGCGTGTACTGTACAGCACTCTCGAGCAAAAAGCAAACTCCACACACTCATAACACCAAGGCTTGCATCTGTGATGTTTCATTATTAAAGATTTGCCATGACGTTAGAGTAAACACCCATCGCTTCAGAAGACTGTTTTCTCAGTGATAAACACACCTGGATGATCATTTGGGGGTTCAGGCGCCCTGTGCTCTTCCCCTGTTGCCACACATAAACAGATTCATGCATACAGGACAGTTAATGTATCTGCCAACTAGGTTTATATCAATATTCCAGCTTCTCCTTGGAATAATACAGTAATATGGATCCAGTGTAGAAAGGTCCACATGCACACAAAAGCGCACGCAGATTTACACTGCATAAGCCGAGTGTCACACAGCTCTGTGGAAACCACAGCGCTGGGTCCGATCAATGCCTCCCATCCCCTCTGCCCGTGCAGTGCTGCTGTCCTATAAGAAATAGACTAAAACACAAAGAGCAAACGAAGGAGCGAGTGAGAGAAAGGAGAGAGAAGTGAAAAGGCAAAGTGCCTGTCGAAGAAAAAAGAAAAAAACAGGAGAAAGAGAGGTTAGGGACAGGTATGAAGAGGAAGAACAAATAAAGGTGACACAAAGGAGCGTCGGAGAGGTCCAGACACACAGAGAGCTTTTGAGTGATAAAAAGATGGCAAAGATACAAAATAAAAGTGGGACTGAAAGAGAGAGAGACAGAGCAAAGGGGAGAGAGCGGGGCTGGCTGGCAGCTGTACAGAAGACAGGGAAAGCCCTTGTGGACTCTGACAGTGATAAAAGGGTTGTGTGAATACTTTGACAAGTTCACCAGAACTGCACGAGCTTCTTCTTTCTAGATTTAACTCAGTAGTTCGCCACAGTCACCGCAAAGCTTAGAACAACCCTTTTACAGCATCCAACTTAAAGACACATGTGAAAACAACCATTGCCTTTATCACAGTGCTTCATATCACAACTCATTACAACAACACGTAACAATTTGCCAGAGGAGTGCTGAGTAACACTAGGAACTTCACATGTCTCTGTGCAATGTGAACAAATTCAGACTTTGCTGTAATGATCAAAATTGTGGAGTTTAGCAGAGATTAGCATCACATTTGCTTTGGTGAAGTATCTCAGCAGTCCAAATGTTCCAAAAAACAAATGATTTGCAGACGGTTAGTAACGATATCTGGTGTGTAACTCAAAGCAAAAGAACAACAAGGCTACAAAATCAACACAACACTGGTACAATCGGTAGGATCGAGGCACCACGATGGCACAGGACATTTTAACTGCACGTTTAAACACAACTGCAACAGGGGGGGTTGGAGGAGGAGGATTCAGGATGCACAGATCAAGTTTAGCCTCCACTGAACCGAGCTACCCGCCCTGTTGCAGACAGGGTTTCGGCTTTCGGAGGGAAGTGCAGCTCAAGCAGCAATTCCCAGTCCGAAAGACGAAATCCGAACATTCAGGTACAGACCTTCACAAGGCTCTGTTCCTTCGTCTCCATCTTCTGAGAGAGGAATGGAAAAGGAACCGAGCAGAGATGTTAATGGATGGAAGGCCAAAGTGAAAACCCACGAAACATAAAGCACTGAAAAATCCTTGTACTTTTGATCTACAGCTTCTACCGAAGCGTTCCACTGGCAAATAATAATAATCCCTTCGGTGAGTGATACAAAACCAAAAAGCTCCTCTTGTGACCCACACGTTTGGGTCATAAAATAGCAACTTTATCACTTTAAAATACTGAATATATGGAAGCTCAAAATAAATTAAATTAAGTCTCTTCATAGAGAGAAATCTGTGTAATTTAAATTTAAAAAAGTCATTCATGTGACTTACTTCTGTCTTTGCCTGTGGGTGGAAGCTGTGGGAGTTGCCGACCTCGTCTACTGGACATAGGGGTACTTGTGGGACTGGTCTGGACGGATCCACTACGAGGATGTGCCCTATATGACAAAAAGTAGCAGACAATGGCATAAGACATAAAGAAGGTGTTGCACTCACGTTAGAATTACAGCCAAGGACTTTTCAAAGATTGAGAAAAGCGTACATTTGATCGGAGACAAGCAACATGAAAAGTAAAACTGTGTTCTTTAATGGATAGCCAATAAGTGATTTAATGTAGTTAGCTGCTGTCATTCAATTATTTACAATATATGTAAGTTCACATGTAATTTAGTGACTGCCAGACACAGCAGGACTCAATCAGTGATGGAAAACTTGCTGTCGACTTTTATCTCCAAATATAAAACCAATGCACACAGCGGTGATGTTTTGGCACATGGCATGGAAGTGGAGGGCTACATCGACTGTAGGGAGCTGATCTGCAATAAAAGATGCCAGGTGTGAATCGCATGTAAAGTCGACTCATCAAGGTGCGGGAGAGGAGAGTTGAAATGCAGAAATAGCAGACCAGTGCGACCATGCGTTCAGACTGTCCCCGCAGGCTTCCAACACAAAAACAAAAGAAGAAGAGGAAAGAGGACAAAAAAAGTACAAACAGAATGCCATCCGAGGACAAACGGCATCAGTTGATGTTAGTAATGAAATCAAAGAAAAATGGCGACCCATCACTGCTATACTCACTCAAGCGTATGAGCAGTGTGTCCCAAAAAAGGAGTCAGCAAGCTATCTACGGTGTCAGGGTCATCGTGCCCGGGATATGTGTAAAGAAAATACAGCACATCCACTGGTGCTTTTGGAGACAAAACAGAAAGTGGGGTGTGAAAGGTGGAGGTCGGTGAAGTGAGGTGAGGTGAGGCGGGGTAGCGGGGTATTAGGAGGGTGGGAGGTAGGTGAGTGTGATGTGGTATTTTTGGTTCATTCTGGGAGTTAGTCAGGCTCGGGGTGGGTGGGAGCTCATAGGACAAGTTCTATATGGCTTTAAGCCTGTAAAGGTTTTAGCTGTACAAACATTTAGAAGAGGTAGAGCATCTCTGGAGGCAGAAATGTTCTTACAGGTTGATTTGAAGCTCAGTGTGGGAGTACAGCAGTTTTAGCTAGGCTGGCTACATGAACCCTAGTTGTAAAACCTCAGTACATGTTGCAAGTCCCTTGTTAAAAGCAGAATATTAGCCTTGATGTTTCAAATGTGCTTTACTGCAGTAAAGTTTATGAACAAAAAAACAAAAAAATCCCCCAAACAAATGCATGTGTCTTGAACTAATTATTAATGTTAAAATTTCCTGTTGAAATTATTTCTCCCTCCAGCGTGGCTATGCTTCTGGGAAATGAGTGTACAACTAAAAAGTACTGTCTGCTTCTATGCCACGTTGGCTCTGATCTCTGATCTGGGTCACACCTCGTCAAGGCAGGTGAGGGGGGGGCGGACCTCCCAGATGGCAGAGAAGGCATGGATCTCATGAGCGAAGAGTCGTGGGGGCGTTCAGTGGAGCGCGAGCGGGACGTGGGGCGCTCTATAGTGGGCCGCTGGTCTGCAGAGCGGGACCTGCTGTGATACTCGTGTCTGTCCATGGCTCCGTGGCTCCTACAGAGGTTGTTGAGAGACAGGCAGGCACTCAGTGTGTCTCCAGCAGGGCACGGACAGCAAGGAGGGCAAAGAAATTTTCTGCACCCTCAAAACTCCAAAGGATCACGTGGAATTCTGTATTTTTAATTGGTATAATCAATTTACTACAAATAGCATAGATACTTGTCAGAAGCTAATAGGGTATTATGTCAAGTGTGCCTGATTTGCAGGTAGTGAGCATAACTACCTAAAGATAAAGACAAAATGAGATCATTCATAAACTCTTAAAACACACGTTACTGTTTATGACCCTCCATGTGAGGCTAATTTACTTTATTTGAAGAGCGGACAACGTGGACTGTGCTAGGTGGCTCCTGTGTGCTTTGCAGTCCTTGGTGGAACCAGTGACTTAACTGTGAAATCCTCAGGACGTGTGCAATGAACAAGGACTATGTGCTGTCTCTCTGTAGGTGATAGGTGAGCATTCTGTTTGAGCCAGAGTGACATGTGAGGGAAAGTGACTGCACTTGGATTATTTTGTCTGATATACTATGAAAAATACCCAGGCAAAAGAACTTTTGGCACAGTGACATTGAAGGCAAATTCAGATGATCTGAAGAGCTGTAGGGGGAAAAAAACAGGTGAGGTTTCTCAGCTGGGAAAATTACTGACGGCGTACAGAGAGGAACAAAAAACAACAAAAAACAAATTTTCCAACAGAAGTTAATTCATAAATTTATAAAATCACATATAAAAAACAGTGAAGCGTAAAAGGCACCTCAGTCTTGTGAAGCAGAGGGGATTTTAGAGCATGCTGTTTGGTAACCTTTGTATGTATGTTACCAGTTTCAATTCATACACCGTGAAAGTATAGTTTTCATACTTTCATACAGAACAAAAAAAATATTGAAATGAACCGCTGCACACACCATTTGCTAAAATACAAGAAAAAATTGGTCTACTGTAGAAACACTATAGATATGTGGGAACTGGGTTCTAATGATAACAAATACAGTGGTCCCTCGTTAATCGCAGGAGTTATGTTCTAAAAATAACCCGAAATAGGCGAAATCCAAGAAGTAGTCAGCTTTATTATTGTACAATTATTTTTGATGTGTTAAGGCTGTAAAACCCCTCCCTACACACTTTATACATTCTCAGACAGGCATGAACATTTTCACACTTTTCTCTCTTGTTTAAACGCTCTCAAAGTTCAAACCTTCGTAGAAAAATAAGTCCAGTGTTATAGAACGAAACCAAAGATCAAAACCTGTTTTCAGGCCCAAATATCTGTTTGAGAAATAAAAATATGAAATGTTTTCCTATAATAATAATAATAATAATAATAATGATGGATTTTAAAACGAATGAATTTAATTTTAACGATCAACCTACGAGGTTGGACACATAAGAAATTATTAATAGTGACTCACGAGTATTTCACTTTGACGGTGCAAAACGTTTCGTCGACACTGTTGGGTTTGTTGGGGAGAAAACTTACAAACATGCAGTACAGCTCTTCAGAGACACACTGCTTGTGATCAAAGATTTATGTCAATTTGACAAGCTGAACACATTCTGTACTGTACAGGAGACACGGCCAATCAGGACGCAGAACACAATGCGCTATTTAAAAAAAGCATACGCGACGCCGCGTTATAGCGAGGGAACACTGTACTTAAATAAATAATTTCATTAGATCAGTCCATTACGTTATTTCCTTTTAGTGTCTGTAGTCTTCTCCAGTATGAAATATTGTCCAGTAGAGGAGATGTCCCGATAAAGTCGCATCAGTCTCATCAATGTGACCTTACACAATCTATACCTACAGTCATTTACTCTCGTCAACAACACTTTCACCCCTGCGTCCGTTCTCATTAGGTTTTTACAGCCAAGAATTTTTGAGTGATGTGAGGTTACATGTGTTCAAGCATCACATTGCATGAAATTCAGTGGACACAACTGTAACACACAAACAGCTCTGCTCACTAGATTCTCGTGAAACTCCACAATGTTTGTTTTCAGCTCGGGAAAGTTGCTGTATTAATTCCTATACGATGCATACTGTACAGGCTTTGTCCTGCTTTAAGTGCACGCTGGAGGGTTGCACTTAAACTACAGAACCATGAAAAACCTTTTCTGCAGGCATATCACCCAAAACTAAACCATCTGGCAAAAGGCTCCAACTCCACTAATGCTCTTTGTTGCTAGACTTTTCTTTTTCTCATCCAAGTGGCTTCTGTGTCTGTATTGTGTCCTCATTTCTTTTCAGGTCTTACTATGCCTGAGTGCAGACAGAAACAAACAATCTATATGAAGAGTGGAGGGAAATCTACTGTAGTCCTCTTTCGGCTACTTTCCTTTCTCCGTCAGTTTAGACAAAAGGAAAGGCACAGAGAAATAGATGGACAGCTCTTGTTAATGGGTATCTAGGTTATAGGCTGAGCCTGAAGTCGGGCCAAGCCAGGCCTTAGGGAAACTTTGTGACAGTTTTATAAAGTCAGTCGGGCTCTTGGGCTGAGTTCAGAAGACTCATCAGTTTTCTTTTTCCTCCTGAAGAGGACAGAAGTAGCACAAACGTCCCGTTATTCCTGACTGGAAGCCAGAAGGCAGCAGGCAAAAGATTGAAGCCATGGTGGACCGGGGCGCCAGTGTGGGTTGGGTGCTTGAAACAGCCTGACAATCAATTCAGACCATATAGAAGTCAAAGGGCCACTGAATGGATTACTGTAAGTGCAGCTGTTAGCATGTTAAATTTAAAAAAAAAAATAAGACAACATCAATAAAAACAAACACCACTGATCAACATATGGCTGTTTGTATAATGTGCACGGTACACAATGACATCAACAAAGAAACAGTCAAGTGCGAGCCAGCACTTACACAGCCGACATCAGCAACACAAATAGCTCTGAGCCTCATCGTACAGAGACAGTTGTGTAACATAACTGTACAGCCACACAACCTCAGAGCTGTGATGACTCCTTAACAAAAACCGATATCAGGGAGGATATCATTTTCCGTCATCACCTGTACGATCACGGATAAATTAAAGACGGACAAAGAACAACTTCAGGAGACCACAAGACGGCGGCACAGCAGCGCGTGTCAGTACCTCTCGTAGTCATAGTCGGAGGAGTAGGCGCCCTCTGAATAGGCACGGGTCATCCTAGTGGAACGCAGTAACCTGACTGCTTCCTCACGGCAGATCGGATACACACGATGGTTGCGACTGCCGAGAAAATATCACAACTGGTCAGGGC
>VURO01009712.1:127900-141559 GCA_015108175.1 Pelvicachromis taeniatus
ACAACTGGTCAGGGCTCGATTTTTAAATTCTGTTTCACCACATGGGGGAGGCAACATGACAAAGAAGCTGGAATTCAGATCTTAAAACTGAATGCCTATACAAAGTACACTGATGCGCTGAATGTACCCACACGACTGCAGGGGACACCACCTCCGCTGGACAAAACTTCACAACCATACAACACTTATCCATTTAACAGTATGGCCAACAGGCGCTCTTTAAGTAGAAAGCTTTAAAAAAAAAAAAAAAAAGACGAGACAGACTGAATTTCACCAAAGCCTGCATTTATGCACATGATTTATTCTAGAAGATTTAAACGCTTATATGATAATGAGATGGTGAGAGAGAGCAATGCTGATACTGGATGGGGAAGTGTATGGCTACTATCCAATCAACATGATGCACCATGGGAAAGTAAACCGTTCTGTATATATTTAATCGTTGGCAGAAGAAATGCACTGATACACATACACACAAAACACTCATGGCACTGACAATGGAAAGGTCAGCTGAAGTAATTTACACCTCAAATCCACAAACCCATGTGGCTTTTTAAAGCATGCCACGGTGTCAGTGCTATGTCTTCAACGCCATAATGGAAGCGTTCCTCAAAAAACAACCCAAAAAATAAAATATTGTTGTTTTTTTTTTAAATAGGCTTGTGGGTTAGTGCATGGTTGGGGAGGGGGTTTGGCTGGCTGGCAACTGGAGTAGCAAAGGAGGGGCTTCATGCAAGCTCTGGTAAAAGTCTACCTGGGGTCCTTCTGAGGATCATCAATAGGCTGAGTATGTCTGGTTCGAGGTAGGGTGAGAAAATGGCTGCAACCACATGGAAGGAGGAGAGAAGACAGAGATGGATCTGAGATGGTGAAGAGACAGAAGAGAAGGAGGAAAGGAGAGAAAGACAGCAGATCGGAGACAAAGATCATACAGGCGGACAGCCGGAAGGGTGAGGAAACCGAGAGGGGTTGTAAAAGAGAGAAAGCTCACAGGAGAGAGGTTAATGTAAACGAGTCAGGGCGGAAAAACTGGCGAGGAAGATGAGAGGTGAGAGAAAGCCGAGAAATCGCACGGCGAGGAGACGACTTCCTCACTAGTGCACAGACAGATAAAAGTGGTAGACAGACGACGCCGGAGGAGAACAGCACAATCCGAACACCTAAACTGGTCCCCTCTGCTGGACCATTAAACTACTTTAGAACGTTTAATAACTACAGAATTTTTTTTTTTACATACATCATTACCCAAGAAAGTCAGAAAACATTAGAAGTGTTAGAAAAACAAACCAACAAGGCTCACAGAAAGCTATGAAAGCCATTTAAAAAAATAAATAATATTATAATATACCTGGGTGAATGCCAAATTCTCTGTGACATTTTCAACTGTTTTCAATAAATAACTGCAAGCTGTTAATTGAAGCAGCTGAAATACACTCAACTGAGCACCGACCCAGACAATT
Source organism: Pelvicachromis taeniatus (assembly GCA_015108175.1). Classification (NCBI taxonomy): domain Eukaryota; kingdom Metazoa; phylum Chordata; class Actinopteri; order Cichliformes; family Cichlidae; genus Pelvicachromis; species Pelvicachromis taeniatus. The sequence goes on from VURO01009712.1 coordinate 129,361, forward strand.
TAGATAAGTGCATTTTCTGCATCTGACACTGATTTAGCTCCAGCTTCAGAAGAATCAAATAAAGTTAATTGGAAAAGGGGCGGGGTGGGGGTGGGAATAGCTGCGACCAGGCGGTGCCAAGGCGGCAATTGGACTCTTGGAGCAACATTTTCCAAAGCTCACAGAAAATAAGTGCTGATGGAGGATAACTGACCACTTCCCCTTGACCACCTCTTCCATAAAGATAGTGAAATACAGTACATGCAAATCCTCTATAATGTGTTCAGCACTGGCAACATTTCTTTGGCTCCCAATGTTTCCTGCAGAATTTCAGTCTCCTGATTCAAAAGTGTGCACTTGTCTTTCAGCAGTGTAGTCTCATCTGAGGCTGGTGCTCATGTCGGACTTTAACTTGTGACAACGCTATTTTTAACTCTAAAAATTGTCATTTTAATCTGGTATTTCCTGCACTCATTAATTTTCACTTTCTTATTTGGAAATAAGGAATAGATGAGTTTTAAGTAGGGGAGAATCCACACTACTATATCAGGCGGACCCCGAATAAAAAACAACACAAAAAACTCCCCAAAACATCACATTAAAGATGAAAGTGCGGACAAAGAAGAAGAATTTAAGGCAAAAGGCGTTGTGCTGTGGTGTATGCGTACATAAACAGCTCACTGTGCATCTACTCATCTTGTGCTGGTCAGCATTTACACATTCATGCTTAAAGAAGTAGATGCATGTGTGAGCTGAAGTGTATGTGTGCGTGTGTGTATGTACCTGTCGGGTGTGCAGTTGTCTTCAGACAGACTGTGATGCTCCACTCTAGTAGAGGAGCTGTACTGAGAAGGCCTAAGGTCAAATGCTTGGTCAGACTTCTGCTGTGTGACAGAAGTGGACCCATCACCCCTCATGTATGCTACATACTGCCCCCTGCTGTCCAAGAGGCGCATGGCGTCATGTTTAACAAAGGCCATGAGAGGAAACACGAGAAATGCTGCACGCCAAAGAGGGGTGATGTGGCATTTTAAAGTTAAATATAGCAGCATTTGGTGCTAAAACCAAAACATGCGGCAAATTTGAAAGTAACCTCAAACAGCATCTGTTTCAGCTGAACTACTGAACATATTTTTTTGTGGATTCCAAAGCATGGAGGCACAAAACTGCAATGTACAATAGGATGATAATTAAATGATCACAATTAAAACCTACCAAAAAATATACATGTCGCGCCTTTGATGCATTGAGCAACTGGTTACCTGGAGGGTGGGGGAACGCTGGGAGAGCGCGACCGCACCCTGTTTATATCAGCTGACCGAGAGCAGTGGTTAGACGACATGACCTGCTCGGGGACCGACAACGTGGAGCTCTGGAAGTCTCTGCCATTTGGCCGGTAGTCTGCGAAAAACAACAATGAATAAAGGGAAGCAGGGGGTGAAGAGAGCAGGAGAGAGAGGGTACGGCGTTATTTCAGCGGTTCCTTTATTCCCTCACAACACCGCAGATGCTTTTTACAAAACTTGAGTGCAGATTCCTTTTTATTTAAATAACTAAACACGGTTAATGAACAATAATGAATGCTGCTTTTGCAGACTTAGTTTACCAGCGTCTGTAATAACTTGGTCAAACTTTCTAAAGCTAAAAGCTTTCTGCACAGGTGACAGACTTTTAATATGCTGAGTCTTTATCGTGCAAAAAATGAGGAGTGGGTTTCAATAAAAGTGTAAGCCATCTGCTGTGTTAACACTGTGCATTAAACATGAAAATAACCTTCCAAAAGAATCTGAGACATAATGAATTTTCACTGGTAGACTGATTAGTCCATTGAACTTGAAAGAGTTCATTAACCGATAATCAGACGTGGCTAGGAGCCACGGTTGAGGTCAGTGCTTAGCACTATTACTGTTGATTGATATTCAACAGAGTGTATAGAAAATTTAAAATGAGTTAAAGAAAAGCCTGATTCCAACGTTGGAAAAGATGTAAAGGTATGAGAGAAATGTTGACCTTCACTTTAAAGAAGTGGCATGTTAATCGTATAAGATTTTCTTTTGTGTGTTTTAGATGGAATAAAAAAGATTTCTTTAAACGTGTCAGGCTAAATGAACCATAGAGTAAATTCTAATGCTGCAAGTCTACCATTTGTTTGTTGATATAAACAAATAAAAGCTGCAAACATTAAAAAAAAAATGACCACAATCCACAATGTCTTTACTCCATTATGATGCAAATTAGATTTTCAAAGGAAAACATTTGTCATTTCTTAAAAGACGCTCCACTAGTGAGCTTCCTGCAGCGGAGCAATCAACTTCCATGCAGAGCCAAATTAAATCTATTCTTCCTCCTGACATGGTGCAGATACAAAGAGGAGATTCTTTGTTGACAATTAATAGGCTTTTACAGGAACTGGCTGCATCGGTGCAGAAAGAGGCAAAAGAGGGTTAATGCAACATGAAACATGTTGTACAGATGTAAAAAGTCTTAAACGTGTTCAGTTGTAAGGCCCATTTGTCTTCTACAGTAGCTACTAGTGTGCACTGCTGTACTGTGAGTACCAGGGCATTTAAACCCCGACGGTCTGTGTTGTGTAAAACTCAAATTAAAAAAACAAAAAAAAGGTTTTCTTCCCCGTTTGAACTGTGGAAGCAGATTACGGCAAAAACCGCAGGATGAGATGCGGTGGAGCCTGAGCAAAGGGGAGGGAGCAACCAGGGCTGAGTGAAGGGGTATTCCCTTCACTGTGAATGAAGTGAGGGGGTGGGGGTGGGTGGCATTGTGAGAGGCAGTGAGGGGCTGATGAGAATTTTAAAGAGGCTGGAGGAGGATTTCCCTCAGCTGCGGTATCATCGGCAGGCCTGAAGGTCTGAATGTCTGTGTGTGTGTGTGTGCGTGCGTGCGTGCGTGCGTGCGTGCGTGTGTGTGTGTGTGTGTGCGTATGACACCCAGTTTGCTACAGAGACTGTCTATTCTTCTGTTTGTTTTCTCACATTATTCCACTCATTTCTTTAATTTCTCATTTCTGCGGTGAGTGATGTGAAACGTCCTGCAAACAGTGCAGGTAGCTGTTTCCATCAAGCTTAATTGCAAAAAAAAAAAAAAAAAAGCATGTCCTGTGGTCTTTCTGTGAAAGCTGAGAAGGAGAACTAACAATTATAAAAAGACAGGCACACGTTGCCCTCGAATGCAACCTTTTCCTAAAATTTAAAGCAAGCCTTTTTTTTATTTTTCAGCATAGTTTTTCTTCCTGGTTATTATTTACTATGAGCAAATTTCAAGCACTTCTCAGTCTTTTTTTTTTTTTTTCCCTTCCCCTGTCTTATTCTCTGTGGCTGGTAGCAGCTCTGCCTCTGCTTTTCTGATGCAGCGTGGGCGTGCTGCTGAAGCCTTAGCAAGAACAGCAACTAGCAGTGCAGAGGCAGACAAAAAAGCCCTCTGCTCCCTCACTGTGCTGCTGCTGTTGTTTGCTGATGGGCTGCAGGATTTTAGCCCGATATTGCGAGATGTGATGACGTGTGTAAGCATCTTTCCGGTGGCGGAGTGAGTGAGGTTAGCTAAGTCCATTATTAAGAATCGTAATGCAGCTCTGGTGAAACGGAGTGGATTCGATTCAGTTACGCCACAAAATGATGGCCTTCTTAATATGGCCTTGAACTGTTTATTACCTGTTATTACCCCAACGCCGTCTTCACAATCATAGTCTGAGATCTCACTGTCACTTATCCTTTGGGATCCTTTGAGAGAAAGAAACACACCGAAAGGTAAAGAAGCAGGAAAGCGGACAGAGAGAGAGAGGGAGAGAGAGAGAGGTCATTTTCATTCCCTTTTTCATTTATTTAGATGTTTTTTTGTTTTTCAAATAATAAGACACCCCTGCTCCCACTGTAATGTTCACTGGTCAAAGTGAATACTCCAACTAAAACAAATAATGCAGCATTTCGCCGCTCGATCCCAATAAGAGCAGCCGATCCTTCTTCATCTGAGCTGTGGCACTTTGAAATGGCGCAGTCAATCATTCAGTGCACATGTGAAGGTGGAGACGGGGAGAAGTGATAGGGCCGTGTCGCTCTTTCCTCATCCTTCCCCAGTAGCCTTATCATCCCCACCCCCCACCCAACGCATCCCCACCGCCTTCACCGTTCATTCAACTTAAATCAACTGGACACGTGTGCTTTTTCAGAAATGACAAGTGCTGCACTCTGGCAGTGCCGCTCCCAACCTCTCATCTCAGTTGGCTGAAAACTTTTTACAGCTGTCAGCTCTTTCACTTCACGCTAACACCAACACCCAGAAAATCGTCCTGGTGGGGGAGCAAGCCAGCCTCCCGTAGCTGAAAGAAGCAGTGGAGTGAAGCCGTGTGGCATAACGGTTAGGAGGTATGAGGGCCAAGGACTCTAATAATAGTAAGACAAGGGTAAAAAAATATCCTATATAGAGAGTATTGCATATTTCATTCATGCAGATAATCAAAGATTTTTTTCACTTTCTGAAATTTTTTTTGAGTAAATATGCCAACTGTGTTAGAGGATTACACAAGAAAATAAGAAGTATCACAAAAGCAACACAGTCGCCTGCCGTTTCTCAGACATTTAGAAGAAGATATTCACAATAAGGACACACAAACACAAGCAAAAGCAGAATGGGCAGAGTGTGCCAATGGTAATCTGTACAACTGTTAAGGGGAAAATATTCATAATAGGCCAAATTACAAACAGTATACATGACAAAGGAGAAGCAGGTGGTCATACGCCAATTATGTCTGTCAGGAGGGTCAGACAGCTCGGGTTTTAATAACATCACTTTAGGACTGAATACAGTTTGGCTGGATCTGGTTTTGGGCTACAGGGTGGGGTTGTGAGCCAGTTAACAGGTGAACACACAGAGAAGGAGAGACCACTGTGTCCTAAATCTCCCTGTTTCCCCACAGCGTGCGTGGTTCTGCTGCTCTGGGTGTAAAATATACACCAACCCTCCACACTGAAATCCATGTAAGGCAGCAGAAACATCAGCTCTTAAGGGAGAGGGGGGAAATTGGGTGGAGAATTGGGGCACAAGGGTGTGTTTTTAAAGAGGAGGAGGACGACAATCAGATGCTCTATAAAGCCGCAATGTCTTGTAGGGCAAATGTCTTTACCTGAGTTGTGTGAAAAAGAGCCTTTGTCTGTAAAAGCAGAAGCAGTAAGGTAGATGTGACATGGACAACACAAACAGAATATGCAAAAACAACAATGGTTGTAAAAGCCTTGATGACCTGAAGCAGCAACAGAAAAAGCCAGCAGGCAAACAGCACAGGCACTGATCAGATAAATATATATGGCTCCTTGTTTGTTAATGGAAACAACTACAAAAATCAGAAAGCTACCTATTGTTGTTTTTACACCTCTGTGATCTGTTTATCTCAATGCTAAAAATGTGATTTCCGAGTGTTCTGTGCCATGAGTTTGTCGGCACAGATATGTTTGTATAATGGCAAGCTTCAAGTAATAAAAAAGGAACAAAATCATTGTTAAGGTGTAAGGAAACGTGCTTGAAGACAAGCTAACATAACGCACACGAGTAAAGACTCATTCTCTGATAGCTGCAGATTTCTCTCTCTTGTTATGCTACAGCTGGTATAAATTTGTTTTTGCACTTACGGCCACATTGCTAGCTGCTGTCAGTGTTTCACCCGTCTCATTGGCAGTGTGTGGCGGGGTGTGAGGAGGTGCATATGTAGCAAGAGCAGAGAGCCATCAGTGACAGCAGAGTGCATTAAATACTCTGATATTGTGCAGAGTGCAAAGAAATTAGGTTAAAAAAACCAAACACGTTCTTTGAATCTTTCATGTATCGTAACCTTACCTGAGTGTATGGTTTTGCTAACAATTGTAATTTCAGTAAATCTGCTTCCTTAAAAAAAATAATTTTTTTTAATGTTTTTAGAAAGCTAGGAAAGCAATGTTCAAGTCACGCATGATGTCGTCCTATTCATTAAAACAAAGATTCCCTGTCTCTCACTCAAAGTGAAGACTATTAATTTAACCCAGGTAATGATTGATAGTCGGTATCAGAAGATACCCGAAGCCAATGTATCTGCATTGGTATTAGAACGCAAGAAAATCAGCTGACCTGCATCCGTCTTACACAATGCTTGAATTTCACGTGTCTTTTCATTACAGCAGGTAAAATGTTCTTCCTACAGGATGCCCACCTTCTGACTCTTTAGAGTCGTTTTCAGCACATTTTGGGACCGTTTGAACGACAGAGGCGTTACTCACTCTGCAGCCGCCGCGTTGGACTCTCTCCATGGAGCTGCCGGCGCTGTGCGTTAGGGGAGGCACGTGGGAGTGGGATAGATGACACGTCGTGTGTTTGTAACTTGTACCAGTGTGGCTCGTCATCGAGAAGCGCCGTCTCCAGCTCAATCAGGATCTGGCAGAAGTAAAAGGCCAAAGTAAATTTTCTCTTCTTAAAAAAAAATGTCCTCAACCCAAATGTTTTAAGCTCACATAAGTTTTTCTACTCACTGATCGAATCAGGGCAATGTAAAACATGCTAGCTTTTACTGAAAATGTAAATCCCAAAAAAAGCCCTTTGTGTCACTCTCACACAAACGGAAAGAAAGAAAGTTCCTGATCCATGATAGGCAAGGACTGGACCACCCAACACTCTGTGATGGCCAGCAGCTTTTTTAAGACACCATTCAAGAGGATAAGCTGAGATACTGTTACTGAGTGTCTCTGAGGGCCTGGGTTTGGTTTTCTTACCTCTCCCAGGAATTCGCTTTCCTCCTCCCTCAACCTGGCTTGGTCCCACAATGTGATCTCCAGCATGCGCTCCCGAAACTCCCGCCGGTGCACCGGCGAGTACATAAAGGTCTGGTTCCATTTGGGCTCTAAGGATTTCTTTACTGTTTTTGTTCTCCTCTTGCTTTTGTCACTGGAGGAACAATAATTCAAACTGTTTTTATTTACAACCATGATAGGGAAGAACCACGAATACAACAAATCCATCACACCACACAGCACAGAGCACAGCACCACAGCATGCAGCTGCAGAGAACGAGATGGCAAAGTGAACGTGCTAACTGCTTCTTAACCTCCATTTCCTGCATTCCTCATCAATGCATAAGAATAAATGGCTTAATAAGAAGATAAGAACATAAATAATTATGAAATAAACCTCACATCAATACCCCCTATAACTTGACCTTACTGCATAATCTTTTTTTAGTGTCTTTCTAACCATTGGGGAACTAGAAATAGAGCCTGAAATAGAGGAACTGTTTCTACTCTTACCTTCTGTCAGGGAGGAAGTAGATTTTGACGTAAGGGTTCCTGGGCCGACCGTCTTCCCTGGATGGCAGGTCTTTGGCACCCAGGATGGTGACGATTAGCTGATGGCCCACTTTGTCATACCACAGTTTGACCTGGGGGAGGGGGGAGAGCAGAGGTAGCCTGCTGAGAGACATCTCAGGGCCAGCACAAATGAGTGCACATAAAGGGAATAATACAGGAGAAGACAACTTCATTCAGGTCCTCACATATGTATTTATATCCTTTTGTTGAGTTCAACACCTTTTCAATCAGTACAGAGTCTTCTCCTGTATTTACCCTTTAGGAAAAAGGAGGAGGCTATCCAATTGATCAGATGGTGTCAGGTCACATGTGCAGTGTGCCAACTAAAACTATATCAATATTAAAATGATGTGATAATGATTTTTTAAAATGCCAATACCCTCCTTTACGTTTTTTAGTTTAATCATTATGTTTCTTTGTTTTTTCTATAGCATCTGTAGTATTCAAGTGTGTCCGATTACAGTTTTTTAAATGGAACTGACCTTTTCAGCTGGAGTGAACTGTAGTCAAGTGCTAAAAGCAACATGCTCTAAAATTAACACTGTTCCACCAGCTACCTATATGACGGCATCTCTAATAATGCCCTCCCAAGTATTCAGTGAGGATCGATAACGAGAAATCAGTCATGCTGCTGCGATAGGAATCAAACAGTTCACGCTAAAAGAAAAGTATGGACTCCAGGAGAAAAAACTTAGAAGAAATAAAAGGCCAGCTGAAGCCTTAAAAGAAATCAGATGAAATGAGAAGTAAGACTTCTAAGTTCTGGTCCATACTTCATTCAGAATATGATTATGGATAGGGGTCTGCACTGTTTAAGAGGGCTCACCATTCATGCAGCAATGCAGGAAAGAGCATTCAAGACAAGTCGAAACAGACAGCAGGGGGCTCATGGGAAAAACAAATTGTACCAAGTAATCTCTACCCCACCAAAATGCCACATACTGCAAAATATGAATTCAAATGTGGAATAATATTCACCATAAAAAAATAGCCACAATAGCACTGTAAAATACCTAAATATATACTACTGAGGCTGATGTACAGTGTGTCCAATACAGCCAATTAACAAGTAAGCGGTTTACCGAAACATGCTGGCTTTACCAACATTAATGCAGACACACACATAAAACTAAATGATTCATATGTTTGATCTTGAAAACACGCAGTGTACCCTTTGCTGTGCATGCTCTGTTACACACACCAACAATATTACTGACACATAGGATACAAAGCTTAGATCTGTCTTAAGCAAAACAGCACATCCGTAAGATAGATATCTAAAGTTTAACACAGGAATATTAAACCTGAGGCTATCTAAATCAATAATGACCATAAGACAGGAACCACAGAAAAGACAGAGTGATATTAACGCAGGCAGCTTGTAGCAAAGAGAAGCCTTCCAGGCTTCGCTCTGTTTGGAGTTATTATTTGGGAGGTACAATTTGCTTATTCGTTAAATCTGGTATCTGTAACAGGGGAAATGCAATTTTGGCTTTGGCTTTCCAAAGACGACGGTGAACTCAGTATCTTTTCACAGCAACATGAAACCACACAGCCATCAGCTTAGATCTGCTAATTAGCACCACTTCAACTCACACATGGGGAAGCCCTTGTATGTATGTGTGCAGGGTTAGAGTTATTGAGGCCTGGGTTCATGTCACACTCAAGCAGGAGAAAAAAGAAAAACAGAGATCTTTGTCCTAGAAAATTTACAGAGACACCATCCAGCATTGCCCTGGACACAGTACACAACTACTGTTTCAATTAGGTCAATCACTGAAGTCAGTCCAAAAACATCAGGCAATGCAAGAGTGTCTCTTAAAATAAGCTCAGATTAGTCGCGCATGCACTACTTGGGAATAATGATGTGTATGGGTTACAATGAACTATAAGAATTCTAATCATAAGAAAGATACCAAGAAATCAAATCAAAGAAAATGACACAATGCACTGCACTAAGAGGGAAACTCAAAGCTGCCATTTCCCCAGGAATGCATTTTCCAAAGTATGGAAACAGAAAAAAAGGCCAGTCAACAGTCAATGAGCAAAAAAACCAAACAGAGTTTGTGCCCTTCACACAGGGCCCATTACCTGGACCCTAGGGGCAAAAGGCGGTGTTCTTCTACTAAGGCTTTGGCTCTGGATAAGCATAAATTAAACAGCAAAAGAAAAAAAAGAAAGAAAAGAAAATGCAATAAAACCAAAAACACAAAACACAAAAACTCACAATACACCCAAAACACAACAACAGAAATTTGTAGTTTAGATGAAAGATTTAAACCAGCAAGTTTGTTTTTATTTCTTTTTTTTTTTTCACCATTTGATTTTGCATTTTTGTATTTCTGCTTTCTCGAAGATTACTCATCCCTGAGCTGCTCTGCCCTGTTCTGCATAGGCCCTCAGAGAAAATTATCAGTGGCTCACAATTAGATCTTTTTGTCTTTTAGACCTTTTTCTTGTCCGCCTCAAAGCTTGCGTCACGGTGACGTTAAACCCGATTGTTATCCACAGGCGATGCTTGATACAGACAGCTCCTTACTGTGTAGAATTACTCATCAGGCAATGAAGGTCTTGCAAGGTTTATCCAGTGAGCTGAACTGTTTTAGTGATTAGTCCATTGCGAACTTCAAGGTCGGCCCTCTCATGAAACTCCTGAGCTTTAAGCAGTGAGTGGATGAAAAGGCAGTGCTATACAGTGTAGGATATGTTTGAGTGGTGAACAAATGGGACTACGGGACTCTCGCGAATATTGAAAGAGCAGGGAAAGTACATTCTTGAGGTCCCATGTAAATACCATATGAATCCTAAATGTAAGATTTGATTTATCTCGTTTTAATGTAGCCGTTTTACCAAATTTACCCCAGGAGGGTTTTTATACTAGATAATGAACAACACACAGCGTAATCTGATCTACAGTCCTGTGCTGGGTTGGTGACGGGCCAGCTGAACAGGCTGAGTGAGGTCGCTGAGCCTGGCAACAATGTTTAACAGGGGTTTGAATCAAGATTTAAGCTAAAAACAAAAAAAAGATTTGGTTGCATAATTGATCCATGATGGGAAAATTATACTTACTAGCTCATTTAACTCCTATGATCTCAAACACGATTAAAACTTCTTTAACAATACAATACCCTTCCCGGCTTTTACATAAAGTCCATATGTGGAGTTGGGCTCACTTACTGAGAGCTGTCCTGACAGGTACTGGGGGGCGTCCCTCAGCATGCTGGGACTCATAGGAGATGTGACAGAGATGGAAGGACGGTCCATCTTCTGAGACTCGAAAGAACTCGAACCTGGCAGGGCACAGACGACACAGTCAGATAATCCACCATATCTGTTTGCTGTTTGTAGTTTTTGTGACGCACAGGGAGAAAACTAGAGATGTGTAGCAAGGACAATGTAAAGAAAGAAAACACAAAAAGAGCACAAGAATCTTGCCATGTGCGGGAAGATAAAATGCAGGGCGACAAACGCAATCTGCGCCAAACAGACATTTCCTTTACTTGGTGTTTCTGGGATGATTAATAGGCGCAAACTGTCAAATCCATGGAAAAAATGTTGACAAAACTCACTTGATTCCAGTTGTGAGTGTGTGCTGTCTGGTATCCTTGGAATATCTCTGGGGGAAAAAAAGCAAAAAAGAAAGTGAAAGAGTGTGAGAAGCAGGAGAGAAGGAGGGGGATGGAGCGGATCAATTTAAGCTAATACTGAATGCACTGTGCTTTAATGACCGTAAGCACCACATTAGTCTTCATTCACCTCAATGGCACAAAGCAGGTCAGTCCTAGGAATTGACAAAGCAAAGGTGCCTCTTTTTTCAAAAACAAGAGGCATAAACAATGCGATGGGCTTTCTTTTTTTTTGCCGACCGGCATTCTTCGGTGCCGTATGAGGCCAGAAACGGCAGAGCCGGAGCCAGAGGGAGGGAGGAACAGATGCTGAATAAACAGCTCGGCACAGCTCCTTTGCAAACACATTCTGAGCTATGTTCCCTTCAGATTCCCCTTTTCAAGTCTCCAAATTCAAAAAATATGAAGCTATTCTGAGTCATAGAGGCAGCTTTGTGGCATGAATAAACCTACAGATGTTGGCACTGTAATAGTTTTACAGCTAAATCAAATCAAATAGGTAAGACATGTTGGCACAACGCATGATTCTTTGAAATACTAACTAATACTAAATTTCAGATTCATGCATCATTTGCACCAGTGTGAAACGCTCTACAATCCAGATTTTTTAAAGTGAGGCAGGGACAAGTCAATGATGGGACAGTGATTGTTGTAGCTGGCATTTTGCATTTAGGAGTTTAGGAACGCAAAATACTGAATGCAAAGTATTTAAATGAAACAGCCTGTTTGTGTGTACTCAGTCACACACACAGAGCTCTCCAACGTCACAAAAATCTTTCATATAACATGTGTTTGATAAAATACTGAAATGTCTGTCAAAATTCATCTATAAATGTGAATTGTGTGGCTCAGAGCTGTCTGTGTGTCCCATTCTTTCCTTTGTTTTTAAAGAAATACTTGAAGCATGCATTTCCACACACAGCACTACAGGAACAGAAGGTATATTCTGCTACTCATCTGACTGGCTGTTAGACACAGCTTCCAGGTTTATGCAGTGGAAGTATTTGCAATACAGCGGCCCCTCTCTAGATGAATCCCAGTCTTGATCCTATGTCAGGATTCATCTAGAGCAGGGACATCAAGCTCATTTTAGATCGTGAGCCACATACGGCCCAGGATGAGCTTAAGCGGGCCGGACCAGTGAAACTCTCCTTTCTGTTAGTGTAAAGAAGTTTAGCCACACATGGACAGACATCTTAATAAAAGAAAAAAGAATTAATAGCAAAAAAAAAAAAAAAAAAGTCTTTGTTTTTA
>VURO01009714.1:5713-18680 GCA_015108175.1 Pelvicachromis taeniatus
GTTTCTTTTACTGAAGCACAAGATTGTCAGAATTACCAGTAAAATGCACAGATTCTGTTAAAGTCCAAAACAAAATCAGGTCTAATTAATCCCAGATAGGTATGAGAAATAGGTAGGAGAAATAATAATAATAAAAAAAAGCATCCTAAATTTGTATCTCAGTAGGTGAAAAGCTGTCATAATGCTGTAAAATAGTAGTACTGGCTGGTATCTTTTCAATATTTAGTCTGCTGAGGTTGAATAAAGCTTCAAGTATTTCAAAACTGCACCACAGTGAATGTTACTCTACTATTTATTAATTTTGCTGTAGTCTGTTTGGAAAGACATAGAATACAGAGGCACATGTGCACAAATGAAGAAAAAAGCACTTGTAGAAATTTTTTTTTTTTAGGTGTTTCACTGAAATAATCAAGTACTTTCAAGGTTTATATCAATTTACTTGTGCTGTTATGAATCTCTCTGGTGAGTTTCCATAAACAAAGCCTTCAAGCTATTCAGCATCAACATGGGCTGTCATTGCATTTTCCCTTCTCTTTCTTAACAGCATGGTGGATAAATAGCATCTGACCTACAACAAACTGGCCTAGGTTTAAAGATAGGGGTCCCCCAGTCCACTGTGTTGTGTCAGGAAACATCTGACTTACTGCAACTGCTCTTGAGCAACAACCTACGGTGTTGCTTGAGCCATACAAATGCCCTATTTGTAATGGAAGGTTGAAAGAGTGACTCGTTTTAAGTTAAGAGCCAAATCTGCAACTTTAGAGGAGTAAAAGGTTTAAATTTACTCTGAAAAACAGTGAGAATCAGTTACAAATGCTACGATTACTGGTCTTTCTTTGTAATATTTTCATTAACAATCCAAGAACAAACACAGGCTGCAAGGCTACAAAAGATGTCAACTCATATCTACAGTGTTTTGGATTCAATAAAACAGCAACGTTAGATAATAGTCTTGACTATCCTCCATACCAGTCTACTGAAACATACTGCTGCAAGTATTGTTATTATAAGACAACAATAATTAAGATTCTCACGTGGTGTGAGCCTTCCAAATATAAACACACACACATTTCTCAGTCGGCTGGAACAAACACTTGTATGCGTACGTTATGCATTGCATGACTGAAAATCTTTAAGGCACACCTCTACAGGTAACTGAACAGGAAGATATGTTACCAGAAATATATTCTTAAGCTTTTCTGTGGTCACATATGTCTTTTTTAAAGAGTGCCTTCGTGGTAAGTTTAACAATGCAGCATAAATAATGCTGCACGGGGGTGATTAAAATCACCCCCAAATCACAGAAAAACAATTCACCCACCAGCGCCATTTAATTAAAAGCAAAGCACCTTACCTATCACAGTAGGGCCTTATTATTATAAGCGCCTTCAGGCGAATGTTGTTGTGATTTGAAGCAATACAAATAACATTGAATTGAACTCAATTGAACTTCCTTGGCACGGTTCAAGCTGTCACTACAATCTTGTGTACTGCACAGTGTAGAATGCGCCTGTGTCTGTGAACTGAGAGGCGTGTCTATAAAGTTTTTTCAAACTCGCAGTGTTGCAGCAATGGCGGCTCCCATGTCCTGGAGGAGGCTGGTGTACGCCGTGTACTCACCGGCGATAGCTGGGGTTTTTAGCCGGATATCTGACCGGTTGTTCCGTGCACGGGACCGGCGAGGAGGGTAAGACACACGAGGACAAAAGTGCGCGTTTTCTGTCGCTGTAGTGTCACTTCTCTTAGCGCCTTTCTCACTTCTAGTATGCCCTGCTAGTGTTGCTCTTGCTAATGCACCCATCATCGGACACGAATGTTTTGACCCCCTCTTTTCACGAAGGCTTGAAGTCCTTTATACGTGAAAACGTCTAGTCACCAACTTCAACTTATTTCAAGTGAAAATAACGCGTTTACAGCAAATGTTAACCATATTTAGAGTGACATTTAGCGCACTAATATCCAGTAATGAACTTCACGAGACTCAGCAAGCAGCAGCTAACCTTGCGCGCAAGATTTGATAACTGACGTGCAGTGCACCATGAGAATGAATGAGGAAACCAGTTGTGTTTTATCTGTTTTTGTTTTTATAAATGGCAGTTAAACTTATGGTATAATAATAATAGTCTTTCGGCCTTAGGGGTCGCCACAGCGGATCATTTGCCTTCATCTCACACTATCTTTAGCATCCTCCTCCATCCCAGCTTTGCTTCCCTGTCTTCATACTGCTCAATCCGAGCTGTCCGTCGGATATACTCGTTTTTAATCTTGTCCATCATGGTCAGTGCTAGCTTGGCCTCCTGTCTTCTTCTTTTTGGTCAGTGCCACCGTCTCCAAACCATACATCACAGCAGGTCTCACTACCACCTTGTAATCCTTCCTTTTCACTCTTGCTGCTATCCTTCTGTCAAAGATCACTTCAGGCATTCGTCTCCACCTGCTGCACCTGTCTCATGCACTGACTGTTGCTTTGGATGGTTGACCAACTCATCCACCTTTACCACCTCTACTCTTTGCATCTTCACTTTTCCATCTGTCTCCACCTCTCCAGACACTGTCTTCCAGCTGCTCCCTGCTCTCCCTCCAGATCACAATGTTTTGTGTGAACATAATAATAATAATAATAATAATAATACATTGTTATTAATATTATCTGACAGGTGATTCTATCTCGGACAGGTATAGTATATTATACAGGGTTTATAACACGTGGTATAAGATTTGCTTTTGACATGTGGCATGCCCATTATTTTGCTGCACACTTTAAAGGCTCCCAGCTTTGTGACCAAGTAGAACTAGCTAGTTAGATGTGGGAGTCACCAGACACCCCACGATACG
Source organism: Pelvicachromis taeniatus (assembly GCA_015108175.1). Taxonomy (NCBI): domain Eukaryota; kingdom Metazoa; phylum Chordata; class Actinopteri; order Cichliformes; family Cichlidae; genus Pelvicachromis; species Pelvicachromis taeniatus. The sequence goes on from VURO01009714.1 coordinate 8,549, forward strand.
CTACTAACATGATAATTATGACATGCTGAGTACTGCAATAACATATATTGTAATTTTCAAGAGCTCAAAACCCAGTAAGATAAAGTTATCTCACTTCAGTTATTTTTGCTGTAAAATAAGATTGTAAAGCATGCCAACACTGTCTCTAAAACCTGTCATAAATGTTGGCATTAAAGAGTCTGCTATGAGTGTGCAATTGAATGGGGTCTACTTGGTAACTATGTGCAATCTGTTTTTGATAATAGAAAAAATTGCACATTTGTTGCTGTCTACATAGAGAGAAATTCACTTTTAGCCTTTACATCTGTGCTCAGCAGGCCTTGTCATATCGAAATATAGCCAGAATAAAACCAGCTGGCAGCCAGACGTGTTGAGACCCATCGAGTTTTGCTCATTGACAAAGACTCATTCAGCCTGATGGCAACAGGTTGGGAGTCTGTCTGCGTTGGAAAAATCGTTGGCAATTATTTATAAACCTCCGATAATCTCTCAGAGCAACTGCAGTCAGTCCAAGTCAGACTGCAACTGCTTGGAGACAGTTGCGTCCGATTGGGCGACCTGTGCAACCCCCTTCTGATCAAAAATGATCATGAGTGCGCAACATCCTCAAACTCTGGGCAACCAGTAATCACCACAAGTTGCAATCAGTCGAGTGCTGGATAGTTTTTCGGTTTAGTTGATTTAAGTTTCCTCGGCTAACGTTATCGCAGGATGGTGGTGCAAGACACGAGCCCTCTGATAAAATAAGTATATCTAGTGTGCCTGTACTAACACAATATTTTCACACAAAATATTGCAATACTATGTTGTCTTTTTCTTTTGTTGTTGTTTTGTTTTGTTTTTTTGCCACCCACCACTGCTGCTCTTCTGTCTTGTATAGAGCCTCTGTGTTGGTCTTCCAGTTCAGCCTGTTATTGATGTAGAAACCCGGGCGCACAGGTACTCCACCACATCAACATCCTGTCTCAGGATGGACATGAGTTGTGTGGCTATACTCTTCCTTCAATAGTCTGTGATTTTATTCACATTCAGAAGCAGATGATTCCTCCCAGAATACTCCCCAAAATAATCTCCTAGTGCTCTGTGCTCCTCCTCTTGCCCATTATTAATACAATAGTACATTGAGTTGTACTGAAAAGCCTGAGGTGTCCAAGGCAATGTGAAACAGCACAATTCCCTCCAGTATGGCACCTCAACAAATCATAAAGTCTCACATACAGTCTCACAGACTGTGTGTAGGGTAGTATGCAATCCATGAGATGATGGATTTACTTACATTTCCTGTAGCTTCTCTGTCAGCCGCAGTGGATGAATCATATTAAATGGACTTGAGAAATCTGGCTAGATAGTAACGGCTGCATAGTTACTATCTAGATCAGAGGTCGGGAACTCACGGCTCACACGCCCTTCTGCAGCACGTAGGTGCTTGCGTCACGCACAGAGGGCGAAGCACCATTTTCACCTCTGGTGTTAAGTCAACTAAGACGAGTCTTGGCTGTGTTGTGGATGTTCTGTGACTAACGCTAAGCTACTACACCTTTCTGACACCCACCTTTACTCCAGTCTTGTTGTGTGACAGCTGGCACACAGCTGCAACTAAACTCAAGCAGCTGTTGGGGTCTATTCAAATCAGCACGTGGAGAGACACGCCTGAGTCGTCTTTAGACTTCAGAAAATAGACCTTTTCACTTCAGTCATTTTTCACTTGACAGAACAGGAAAAGCTGAGAAATTAAAAACAACTGCATTCCCTGCAGGGGAAGTGAACAGGTTTCAGGGTGCCGAAGCAGCCATTCGTATTGACTTAGTGGCTGCATTATAAATAGTCCTTGAGGAGTGGTTTCAAAAGTTCCTAAAAAGATAAACAAGAAAATTGTACCGTGTAAAGAATTCAGCCTGATTACTTTATGGCTGTCGTCTTCCTGTGCATTGACCTAAATAGTTGTGGACATTCTCCTCTCCATACCAAAGATGGCAGCATCCAAGATGAGCAGCTTGCCTGTGCAGAGTTTTTAGAATAAATCTCTGGATCTGCAGGATCCTCATGGGGAAGACGATTGCATGGCGTATTTGTCACTCTTGTGTATATTATACTGTTCGATTAAATGTGTAAGTGCATTTAAACACCAGATCTATAAGTGCACTTATAGATGCTGCTGGCTTGGCAGGCTTAAACTCCACAACTTACAGATACAGGTACCTAGCAGACAGCTAAGTGCTACAGGGCACCTGTCTATCAAAGCCATGCCTTTAACTTTAAGCCTTATAATTATACAGCTGTACAGTGATTCGAAGGGGTAGCTACAAACCCCCAAATCATCGATTGTGCCAGGTTTTAAACTTATTGTTGTGACTGAAGTTAGAAAATTAGAGGATTCTTTTTTTAGTCCTGGATGTTACAGCTTGATGTAGACACTCATTACTTTTTTTGTGTGAACTGTAGTTCCTGGGTTGAGTGTCTCTTCCCAGAAGGAAATAGTTTGTGGAATTTAAAAAAAGAACATACCGGTCCGGCATCATTGCCTCGAGCATAAAACCCTGGTTTATACACGGGTTTAAAAACACAATCTGAGTTGGTGTGTATAGACGAATTTGGACATCCCTGTCTATACGCTTGAATGCATTTACTATGCTCTGTTATTGAAAAGAAATCCACAGCATTTTTTCCATAGTATATTGCTTTCAACCTTTCTTGGCAACAGTTTGGGAATGGCTCTTTTATGAATGCTGGAACTTTGGACTTTGTGCACACATGCTGTAACAAGTCCAGAAAGAAGGGTTTTTCTTCTCTAGTATTATAACCAAAACATAGATGGGCTCATTTTTTTTGTTCTTCTACTAGAGTGGCTTTACTTGACAGTAACTTCAGTTTTGTTTTGTTTTTTATTGTTGTTGTTGCTGTTTTTTTTAAATCCCTATTTATCCTATCCTGGGTCTGTGAATCTCAGTTTCTCTTCTGTTTGAAACAAACCATTTCAGCACGTATACATTTAGGGTCAGTGCCTTTCTTCTGATTGGCTGCTCTTCACAAACAGAAGGTTTGAACAAGAGGGGTGGAGCTCATAAACCTAACACAAGTGTGAAAGAAAGTGTTTTTCATAGTTTTGCACACCACAGCCACTCTATCACGTGACGCGTACTACTCCGATTGGCTCCGACGTGCTAAGGTCTGACCTGGGTTATGCCATGTCGCAAGTTTTGTGAGGTGCTTTTGTGATATTTAATGGATCAGGCTGCTTTTTAAAAAATGTTTTATATCTCCCCAATATCTGATCCAGTAATTTAGGTCAGGATCGGACCGATACAGATACTGTATATCGGATCGGTCCATCCCTACTGTCAACTGGACCTCCACCGAGTTTATGGTGTTGGTGCGTTTTGGGGCTGTACTTTGTAAATAAGTTTGTGCTTCTGTTTCACTTGGATGTGATGAGCGTTGGGTGGCTCTGGCCGTGAAACCACGTGCTCATTGGCTAATCATTTATCAAGGCACTTCAGTGCTGGCTTCACTGTCGAGATGTGGAATATGTGTCTATCTTCTATACTGTCTACGTTGTTGAATTCAACTTGCTGATATCTTACAACGTCTTGACCAGTGGTGTCAAACATAAGACCCGGGGGCCAGAAGTGGCTTCAATCTGCCCCACTGGATAGCTTTAGAAAATTTCAAGGGGAGCATAGATTTTGTTTTTACTGTATTTTCATAAGTTTTACAGCTTTTCCTACTGATAAACGTGTCACCCACAGCCCTTAATACTACAACAAAGTAATTAAGTAATAGATAAACATTTAAATGACAGAAAAATGCTTTTTTCACTCTTAACTGTCGAAATTTATTTTTTAATTGTTCTGGAAAATTATGTACCAGGACCTTTTTCGTAATCTTACAAATCTTTTTTTTTTGTTTCTTTCTTCATGCTGACAGGTGTCTTTCATTAACCACAGCAGCATTTCTTTATCATGTAGAGAAAAAAAAGAGCTATGCTATTGACATGTATGTGGCCCATGATGTGAAATGAGTTTGACATTCCTGCTCTGTGCCAACATAGCAGTGGCTATGCCTTTAAAATATGGAGCCCAATACCCACGAGTGACTTCATAGTGACTATGTCCGTCTCTTATACTGTCTACTGTGGTTGGTCATTCCACCATGTCCCATTTACGCTAAGTTGGATAAGTATCTGTGGCATCAGTGCTCGGAGCTCTTAGTTGTAATTATTACCCACCTCTTCACCTGTCGGTACGTTTAGTATTTTGGCTGATCCGTGTAGTATTTGAATCCTAACAGTAGGACTCTCTTAATGATAATTGTATTCTGCATTTACATCTTACGAGATCTAAAAGATAACAACTAGCATTTCCTGTTTGCTGAATGAATATGCTGTGGATCAGTTGACAAGAATGAGGATGTAAATCCTTGAAAATTCACCCTAGTTTCTAGTATGGCAGTTATGAAATTCTAAAAAAAAAGACACCGGATGGTTTTTAAGTCACATGCTGTAAATCAAATTGGATGCAGTGCACACACACGGCGAACTGAACAGCTCCTCTGTTCATTGAAGTCAGCTGCTAAACCCTTGCGTTGCTAGCATAGCCTCTAATTCTGTTAAATCAAAGGGAGTTAACTCCATTGTTGCTATTGTCATCAGATGGCTTATGTAATTCTTCTATTTAGAAGACAGAGAATCTAACATGCTGTGCGTAAATGCCCCTCCTACTCCACTTTGACTTTCTTTTCTTTTTGTAGACTTTTATGTCACCCTAACATGAGTTAAAAGCTGATAGTTTTATATTGCTCAGTTGGAACATTAATTATAAAGTGTGCTCTTTATCGCCTCTGTCACACCATTTGGTATTTTACAACTTACAGAAAACTGTCAAGGCTTTCTGTCAGCTGAGTCACACAACAGAGCTGAATCACTGAGCTTGATGTGCTTAACGTTTACAATTTGCATCGCCGTAAAAGGAGGGAGATAATTTGGAGTAAGTTAAGCAGAAATGAGGAAGTTATCTTTCTTGATGTTTTTATCGCTCTTGTGTGTTTATGATTAAAGTCCAATCAAAAGTAATGGGGAAATCCTTCCTCTGTGTTTGCCCAAGAAGTTCAGCTGAGCACAAGGCAGACCTGAGCTACTTTAATGTGACTCTGTAGCTTTTATTGATTATTATTTATTTACTTTTGAAGGGCAAACACACACAAAAAACAAGACCATGTATTTGTATTCCGGTTAATTTAGGGTTGTTAACAATGTAAAGGAATGCCAATGAATGACTTCTGACGATCAGCCGGTAAGAGTTGCATGCACGCCTGAGGTTAACACTCCACCCTGTATTTATTTTAATGTGGTTGCATTGTCAGACTACGTGATTTTTGTGGGAAGCACAAAAGAGCTGCGGCGTTGAGATGAATGTAAGACGTAGACAAAAAAAAAAGGCACATGCAGGGTTACATCTTCCCACAGATCTGTGCCCCTGAATACGCTCTTATTTGAGCAGCCATCAATTATTTTCTGTCAAACTCAATATTTTGATCAGATAAGCATTCGACTTGTTGCACGTGTTTCACGGGTTTTCTCAGATTCTTATCAACAATTAACCTTTTAAAACCCAAAACCTGAAATAACTGCCAGAAATCTTTAATTTTTGGATAATGGAGTGTTTGTTGAACCTTTTTAGACAAAATATATAAAAGCATATATCAAATTTGAATCTACATATATGAGTTTTCATTTGTATCAAGCCATATTTTTGCAATTTAGTCATTAAAAATGTGTCATGCAATTTATATCATTTTTGAGGGTAAAAAAAGTCACGCTCAAAAACTCACAAAAATACATGCATCAAATACGATACGCTGGGCTTTAATGCTTCATTAGGATCATAATAATCTGTTAACGGTTGTAAGTGCTTTACAGTCAATACTGAAATTTATCTTTGGTTAGGAGTTTCATAATTTTTGACTGATTTGCAGTTTACATGTTGAAATTAATTGTTAAATTGTTTTTAAATTGAGCTATTCTCAGACACAGACTTTCACAGAACGGCGAAACCGTCAGGGGAAAAAACGTATTTGAACCCCTGCTGATTTTGTAAGTTTGCCCACGAACAAAGAAATGATCGGTCTAATTTCAATGGGAGGTTTATTTGAACAGTGAGACATGGACCAATAACGAAAAAAATACATTTCAAAAAAGTTATAAATTCATTTGTATTTTCATGCAGGAAATAAACATTGCTCTCCTATCAATCAGCAAGATTTCTGGCTCCCAGGTGTATTTTATACAGGTAACAAGCTGACACTGGGAGCCTTCTCAGCTCGTTACATGTATAAAAGACAGCTGTCCGTAGAAGCAATAAATTTCTCCAGATTTCAAACTCTGCACCATGGCCAAGACCAAAGAGCTTTCCAAGGATGTCAGGGACAAGATTGTGCACAAGGCTGGAGTGCGCTACAAGACCATCTCCAAGCAGCTGTGTGAGATGGTGACAATAGTTGGTGTGATTATTCGCACATGGAAGTGCCATAAAATAACTGCCAAGCTCCCTAGGTCTGGAGCTCCATGCAGGATTTCACCTCATGGCGTTTCAATGATTATGAAAATGGTGTGGAACCAGAAAGAGACTTGAGAGTAACTTGTCAATGATCTCAGTGCAGCTGGGACTATAGTCACCAAGAAAAGAGTTGGTAACACACTACGCCGTGAAGGACTGAAATCCTGCAGTGCCTGGAAGGTCCCCCTGTTCAAGAAAGCATATGTACAGGACCGTTTGAAGTTTGCCACTGAACATCTTAATAAAGAAGAAGGAGTGGCCTAGTCGGTCTCCAGACCTTAATCTCATAGAAAATCTGTGGAGGGAAATTGTTTTTTTGTTGTTGGTTTTTTTACATAGTAAAGACAGATTTTAATATATTTTTCCACATAATAACGGTTACTTTTAGTCAGTGATGAGAACAGGACTGTAGAACGTAATCGCTAACAAACACTGGAGCTGAGTTATGGAGCATACCATCAATACACAGGATATTGCTAGCAGCAATGTGGTGATCAGAGACTTGAAGTCAGTGACTTCAAGCAATGAACTGGCCAAATAACCAACTGTGATGCCAAGTGGGTGGTACCGAGTTAAGCTATGCATAAACTTTAAACAAGTGATTCAAGCGACTGCCAATGAGAGCAGAGTATGCTGTTGTTTGAAAAATGGCTTGGTGACAAATATATTAGACCTAGGCAAACGATTGTCCACTAGTTACTAACCGTAACTGAGGAAGCTGTGCTAACCAGTGAATCGGTCTGTGTGTAAACATCCCTTAAGTCATCATTGTTGTTAACCCCAACTCTAGCCCCGATCCCTGACCCCTCTGTTTTGGAGTCAAACATTAATTTCTTTTGTTTTTTTTGCTTTATGGAGGGGAGGAAAATCTAAATGGTTTTTGATGTATGACAGTTACAATTATAATATAAAGTTTTATAATTTTAAAAAACATTTTTTATTGACAAATCAGATCATGATAGCTGAGGGTTTGACTCATAACTAATGATAAATTATAAACTATTACAGACACAGAAGATGCCACACATGACTAGTCATTCCTGCTGAAGTCCACACAGTCCGATGATGAATTTTACAGCACTGAGACCCAAGTGGATCCAAGCGAAAACAATAGCATCCATTTAAGACTTCAGAGAGTGAAGCAGATTTCCTTGAACTTGAATTTGCACTCAGCTGATTAAATTGAATAAACAAATGTGAAATGAACTCGTCCTGCCCCAGCCTGGCTGGAAGCACATATGTACTCTAATGAAGTAGCAAAAGTATAGGAAAGGGATTTTGCTGAGTTGAAATGTAAACCAGTATGTTGCACAATCGTTGTTAAGTCCTGGATTCACCAGGTGTCTTTTGGCATTACACAAATTTTCCTGACTGTTGTTCCAGTGTTCTTGAAACGAGCTGCTGGCTTCAACTTCAAAATGAGCTATAGTTTCCAAAAAGCACTGACATTGATATGTTTCCTTTTGTGCCATTTTCAAATAATTCGCAAATGAAAGGATTTTGAGCCAAATGCAAATTGTACGTTAGTATTTGCTCTGTTCATATATTCCACATTTTGATGCCATCACTACAAAAAAAATATTTTCTTGGCTCTGAGAATGTTTTAAAAACCATAAAAATGGTTTAAAAAATACATTTTTTCCTTGTTTAGAGTTGTGGGAGTTCTCCACTGGAAAATAAAATGCTGATTGGTGACCCAGTTCAAACAATGAAGTAGTCCTTCTTACTGACAGGTGTTTCTATGATGTCCTATCCATATTTTATGACAGTGAAAAGTTCTAACAGAAATAACTTAATCATTGAAAGGTGATTTCAACACTTCTCTGAAATGGATTAAAAAAAATAGTGAATGTTGGAAAACATAAAATCACAAGTTAACCCTGATTTAACTCGTGAAATTTGCTGACTTTGGCTTAGAATAGGTTTTTTTTTGTTCCCCTTGATCTACCACCATCTGTGCTGCTGCAGAATGATCTGCTAGATTTCTTCGATGATTCATCGAGTGCCATGTCCTCTCTTGTCTCCGGTGTAACATCCCGGTTATTTCTAATTCAAAGGAAGTTTTTCTGTAGTGTGTTTGTGTTCTGGTAAAATGTTCTGACGTCATTGACACTTGAGATGCTGCCGGTGGCTGAAAGACGGCACAAAAACACAATACCTCCAAAATGATTCTCTTCCTGTGATAGTCTCCACAAGTAATCTGGGGCACGTCCATAGTAAGTAGGTTTTCCTTGAAATCCACATGTAAAGCTTGATTTTCATACACACTTTTAAAGGGAAGAATGCAAATTGATTTGCATGTCCACAAAACTTTTCTACTGTTACTGACTAGTCACAGTGCTTTAGACTACAAAACATTACACTGAGATTAGCAATTTTAAAGCTTTCACTACAGATTGGGTTAAATCATTTTATAACCTTAATGTTGACACCATTCGGTAGCTTGATGGAAAATACATGCTGTGTAACCATCATGATGATTTCAAAGTTCACCGTCATTCCTGGAAGCAGCAGCTTACATAACAAAGTCACTGTAAGGTCCACCTTCAGAGGAAGAGTGTGATAAATGATTGAACGTTTCAGAGAAGCTGCTGGATGAGATTGTTGCGTTGCCACTTAACAAAAGAACAACTAATCTTTAACTCATTTTGAAATTTTACTTCCTCTGTAATTTTGGCAGGTTGAATTTATATTCACAGTAGTGAAGGTGTTTGTAAAATCTTGTACAACCCAAGTGCACAATATTTAATTTAAGTACTTAAAACACAGATATATTACGATATATTATCGTAATATACTGGTTGATCCTCTCCTAACCTCACTTAAGGTCACAAACTCTGGGTAGTGAATTAAAGAGATCTCACTAAGAGAAATGTAAGGAGCTCACCCTACCCAGTCTCCAAGCACGAGCAGCTAATTTGCTTCAGCATCTGACTAGGATGCCTAGGTGCTTCTCACCCCAACTGGTCTTGGAAGATGGCCACCCCTCCCTGGGCCTGGTTCTGCCGGAGGTTTCTTCCCATTAAAATGGAGTTTTTCCTTCTCACTGTCACCAAAGTACTTGCTCATAGGGGATCATATGATTGTTGGGTTTTTCTCTGTATGTATTATTGTAGGGTCTACCTTACAATTAGTGCGGTGATTACGATTACAGTTTTCAATGCACTCAAACCGTCTGGAGCGCAGAATGGATGAACTTTGGACAAACTGCCCGAAATGCGTTGACAGAGACATTTCAGGGATTTTGATGCTGAGCGATTACATCTCTTAGTTGGGTTGGGAACACCTTGGTGTCCCTGCAGAAGAGCTGGAGAGGAAAGACTTGGTGTCTCTTCTCGGATGGATTATATTAATTATAAATTTGTATGTTATTTAAAAATCAAATACTCACTGTCTATAAAACAGTGAATATCACTTGTCTAAATTTAGAACCACAGTTGTCTGTAAAATGGCTGTGAGGTTGTTAAGGATAAAGACTTGGATGTGGAAAACTGTTTTTTTTTTTTTTTTTTTTAAAAATTTTTTTTTTTTTTTTAAAAAGTTGTTTTTTTTTTTTTTTTTTTTTTTTTTGAACACCCCCC
>VURO01009714.1:18700-29099 GCA_015108175.1 Pelvicachromis taeniatus
AAACGTGTGTGATTTAGGTTCCCTACTTCACTACAACACTCATTATAACGTCATCTATTTGGCTGTGGTAAATAACATTAAAGCAAATGCAGCCGCCTAATTACAAGTCTTTGCCCAAGGGATTCTGCTATTGATGACCACCTGTAATACATAAATGTAATGGAATACAGTGGAGTGTAAATGGGAGATTAGTTATTAATTATTGATATGTTATTGTTCAAGTTATATGGATTGCTTTGAACTGAACTCGAGGCACTAATTGAAATCATACAAGAGCTCTAAGCTGTTATGGAGTGTCTGTTCTTTGATAACTTGATTTTTATGACTTTTTTATTTTTCAGTTTTAAGCCATCCCTCTGGGGTTGAAAGAAAATGTATTAGACTACTTTACAGTTGCTTTAATTAGATCATTATCAACATAAAATGAGTTTCCTGTTCTACTTTCTGTTTCCTGCAGGTCCTCCGTACTCCTTCTTGCCCCTCTTCTGGCTGAAACCGACCCAGCCCCTCATCGTGTCTCCAGGCCCACCGGCTCAGCCGGAGCCCAGCGAACAGAGGGTCTTTGCACCCACTTCCGATGGATGGCAGAGCATGTACCAGCCTTCCGGGTGCCAGGCTCCCACGTACACATTCTGACGTCACCTGACCAATTCTACCAGGCAATGAAGGTCTGTCTCAGAGCATGTTAGCTGGTTCGACTACAAAGGGTTTATTTTAAAAATGAGAACAAAGCTTTAGTCTGTTCAATTTAAAACTTGATGGACAGACACGTGTTGACTTTTCATACATGTATCATTATGAAATTCCACAAGGTAATTAAGGGAGCATTATTATCACAGCAGACTATTCTCTGTGTACTCTGTTGCAGTGTCCACATGGCAGGTGACGATGGTTAATTGTTCAAACATGTTGTAGTTGATGCTGACGATAACTTGACGAGGAAACTCGTCAAGTTATCGTCAAATTAAATAAGTACAAGCAAATTAAATAAGTACAACACATAATACATAAAATTAATACAGCCCTATATTAAAACAAGATTAAACAGTATAGAAATAAACTAAAATAAAAATAAAACCAACATCTCACACTGTCAAAAGCCAGGGTGAAGCGGTGGGTTTTCAGGAGTGATTTAAAAACAGGCAGAGAAGAAGTTTACGCTCAGTCCTAGGTACATTCAGGAGCAGCTGATCAGCTGACTTGAGAGGGCGGGGGAGGGGGGGGCGTATAAGGCTGCAGCAGCTTGGAGAGGTAGGATGGGGCTAGGCCATAGAGGGCTTTAAAAGTAAATAAAATAATTTTAAAATGAATCCTAAAAGGAATGGGCAGCCAATGAAGTGAAGCTAAAATAGGGTAAATGTGCACAAACTTTTGAGTGCCAGTTAAAAGACGTGCTGCAGCATGTTGCAACCTCTGTAAATGTGTAATGTATGAAGCACTGACCCCTATATTAAGTGCATTACAGTAATCCAGCCGAGTGCTGACAAAGGCGTGGATAACTGTCTCATAGTGCTGCCGTGAAAGAATTGGCTTTATTTTAGCCAGCTGCCCGAGGTGAAAGAAGCTTGATTTAACAGCTGCCTTAATCTGACTGTCAAGCTTCAGTTCAGAGTCCACTCTGACCCCCAGGTTTGTGACAATTAAACAAAGGATAACATGCTGGAGGAAATGGTGCCATACAGTTATAGTGCGAGAAAGATGAGATATGCAAGTTGAGTTTCTTACTTTCGGATCTAAGTAGGCTATGTGCCCAAACTTTGTTTCCTTCTGGGAAGTTGAGACTCGATCCAGGAAGTATATTTCACATAAAAAAATCCACAGTGTCCGCATCAAGTTGCAGGCTTTGGGGCTGAAAAATGAAGTGCCAAAAAGTGGTTTCTGAGATTGGTTTCCAAAAGCAATCTTAGAATATCCCGACAACAGCTATAAATAAAAACATATGGTTTACAATCTGGTACAAAAATGTTCTGTCTTTATAACTAATAATAAATAACTTGTTGTCACTTTACATTTTGTTAAGATTAAAGTTTGTATTACGAGGAAATTGTCAGCTTAATCAGGAACTCTCCACTGCGTTTGTGGTGTTGGTGCCTTTTTGAAGCATTTTAACATAATTGTATGACAAATAACTGTGCAGATAAGTTTACTAACAGCCCTTTCAAAGTCTGTGCTTCAGCTTTAGTGAGTCAGATTCTGCTTTTGTACTTGTTACTTAGCACTAATTATCAGGTTTATGTATTTGCTATGTTGTAGCTATTCAGTTTATGGATCCCGTTTGCTTAAGCAAACAGCATTGGTTGCAATTCTTGCATGTTAACTGCTAACTTGGTACTCGTGTTCCAGATGCTCAATTCCATCTTGTAAAAACAAACTCGGCGACAACCATAATGGCGAAGTTGTCGTTTCAAAACAGGATTTAACAAATCGATGGGTGACATCACAGTGGCTACAGTCTGTACTATAGAGTATTTGGTAAAATCCCAGTAAGTATAGTTTACTTTTGCTCTTAGTTGAGACGGTTTAGAGAGGGAACTGCTTTGGAGAAAATGCAATGATTTCAATGATAGTTGCAGATTTTTAGCTTTTACAGACTATTAGTTACCCGATGGTGGATGAAGAATGATAAATTTAAATACCTCAGTCTCTTAAATAATGAAATAAAATAATTGTAAAAAAAATGCTGAAAGAGTTACACTCTGTATTTCTGATAAGCTAATCCTGAAAGAAAGACCTTTTACATGGTCGGTGTAATAAATAAATACACCAAATATATGCAGCATCACAGTGAGTAAACACAACAAAACAAAGCTCAACTACTAAAAAAGATGTTTGTTTTTTTTTTTAATGAAATAACTACGCCGCCACATTGAAGTCCTTTCATATTTCTTAGAGCAAGGGGGCGTTTAAAGCGTCAATGAACAAAGACACATGATTTTCTTCCAAGTTACATGCCACCCATGTGACTTTCAGGCAGGATCCTCCATCGTGCAAATCCACAGTTTAACTTGAACAATAAGAGATTTGATATATGCAAGCAATTGGCTCTTAATGCTACTTAGGAAGAATTTCTGTTTCTTTTTATTACCTGTTGGAGCTCAGATGTGATCATAGTGCTTCTATAAATATAAATGTATATTAGGCGGTTTGAAAATGGTGCAAGCCTTTTAATGGTCAAGCGTGTCATATTTGCATAAGAAAAACTATTGATGTCAAGAGGATGTTACCGGAATGTGTTGAATGGGTGTGATTTACAGTTATGTTGACTTTTCCTCATTGCTGGGAAGGTTTCACCTGAAAGTATTTTTAGATCACCTCTGGCACAAAATCTACTCTTTCCGGTTTCGTCACTTACGGTCAGAAGACTGTTTTCATCATTTGTAGTTGAACGATCAAGTCGCAACATTTGTGGCATGAGAAGCCAAAAGAAACAGGAACTTGTGTGGTTGTCTAACTGGTATTTAAACAAGGAAGAAGATCTAGCTGCATTAAGGTGCAGACTTATTTAAGGATTTTTTTTTTTTGTTATCCAGTAAGACGTGCATACTTTAAACGGACACGTCCCACAAATTGTAAAACATCATTGTATTTCTTCTGCCCTGAGTGTTATTAATAACCTCCACAGACAGTAAAAGGAATTTTGTTTTTAATTACAGTTTAGTCTACCTTTAAAGAAACCATAGCTGTTTTATAATCTGACATTTAAAAACAAAAACAAACAATCTTTTTTAAGCAAAACCAAATAAATGTTCTTTGAATGCCAAAAAAATAAATAAATTCCCACTCAGGGAAAGCATAAATAATTTGTGACTCCTTATCTTATGTGATATGATTTATTTACTTAACCAACAGTTATGGCGCTGCATAATTACTCATTTCAGGCAGCATGGTGGTGTAGCCTGGTTAGCCCTGTCACCTCACGAGTTTGTATGTTCTCCTAGTGCCTTCTTGGGTTCACACAGGTCCTCTGGCTTCCTCCAGTCCACAGACATGCATATTAGTTTAATTGGAGCTAGAAAAATGGTGTTAAAGGATAAGGCGTATAGCATTTTGTGAAGTTAAAGTGCTTCGAGTGGTCAGTAAGACTAGAAATTAGCTTTACTTCAAGGGTTTTTTGTTTAGAAATTAAAGTAAATTTTCCCTCACAACTTCTTCTCAAGTGGAGTACATTTGTGGAGGTGACATGCCACTGTCAAGGGCCACAATCAAGAGACATTTTATGAATGTAAATACAAAGGGTTTACAAAAAGATGTGCACCACTGATTGCATTCAAGAACAGGAAGGCCAGATTAGGCTTTACCAGAAATCATCAGAAAGAGCCTGCCCTGTTCTGGGAAAGACATCCTTTGGACAGATGAGGCCAAGATTAACTTGTAGTAGAATGATGAGAAGTGAAAAGTATGAAAGGGAAAGGTATTCATACTTTGCCATAGTCACGCTTCCAGGTCACCAGTATTTGTTGATGATGTGGCTGCTGATAGAGGTATCAGGACTAATGAGATGTATTGGATTAATTTTGTGCTCACAAAGCAAAGAAATTGGATATTCTTCCATGGCCCAGTCAGCCCAATACAGCATCCATAATGCATATTATCATATGGATATTGAAAACAATCCTGATATTTAAAATTATGTTAGTTTTTCCATTTTCAATAGTTGAACAAACTATCTAAAAATGTTTGTTTTGTTTATTAATTTTTATTGGTTTCAAAATAGTGTTCAGAGGCAAAACTATCCAAATACCTTTAAACCTAAAGTATTTTGAAATACATCTTTCAATTTAATTGCATGTATATATTTATTTTATTCATCTCTTTTCCTTAACTGTTTTTACAGAAACACTTTGAGTGCTCTCAGTTACAGTAGAAAGCTGCTATATAAGTATCGACCATCAGCACTATAAATTATTTCATAATGTCACTATAAATGTAAAACATCATATTTCTTTTAAAAGAGACATTTTCTTTTTTCTTTTTCTTTTTTAGATTACTGATAATTGGGAGATTTATTTATTTTTTCTCTCAACAGAAACACTGTTTCCTTTACTTATTTGTCAGTCCCATTGTTGCACTACAACTGCTGTCTTCCCTTGTGCCCCAGGCCAGGTGCCTGCATATGGCTACGGGAAATGTAACTCCTGTGAATAGGTTATCATTTCCTAGTATCAGCTCCCACCCACATAGACTTCAATACACTCACATTCACTCTTGTGATTCTTTATTTGTTTTTTTTCTCCCTTTACTGTAGGCTCGCATCAAGACTGCACAGAGGCGGGTGGTGATGGCCTCCCTCTATCTGGGAACAGGTCAGCTGGAGCAGGAGCTGGTGAGAAAAGTGGCATTTACGCAAGCATGTGCGTGTGTGTCTCTATGTTTTCACAACACTAGAGAATTTAGTTTTGGGCAGGTGAGAACAATACCATTACTGGCCAGAGATGCCAGAAAGTATGAGTCAGACTTCTCTTCCAGGACGCCCACACCGTGGTTTGTTCAGAATGAAAATGTACTCCAGACCAACTACAAGGAATGACCCCAAAATGCAAGGGTTTATGGGTATAAGGAGACCAGCACTGGCATGTGACAGCCTGCTGTTCTTCATGCTTGAAAAGCCTAGCATAACAACATTAACCCAAAGCAAACCACAGTCTGGAATGATGCTCATATTCAGCTTTTTTTTCATGTTTTTTCAAACTGGTAGAAGCAGCAGTGGAGAGGGTGAAATACAGCAAAAAGGCACAGACAAGCCAGCATGCTTAATTACAGTTAAAAGCATTGGGATCAGCTGTGGGTGCTGCCAAACTCTGTAACCTCACAGGATGATGGATTACTAGAAATGTGAGTCAGTGCGTTTTTATTTTCAAGCCCGGGTTTGCTTGAAATTGGATTCAATGAACTGAAATGCATGCAGTGCAAAAAATGTGAGTCTGTTTTTTGGTTTAGACTAAGGAATGCAAATATCAGGTGCGGTTTCAACGCAAAGCCTGAATACGCCAACGCAACCCTGATCCCAGGCTCGGCACAGAAAGGACTAGATGGCACTCGATCACGCCTGCAGAGCATATTTACTTAAGTTGTGGTGCAGCCAATGGGAACAATCTGATAATTGAGGGCAAGGCGTGTTTATCTTGAATACACTATATGCAAAAGTTATGCAGCGTGCTAATAGTTGTAGATTTTAGGCTAGAGTATTTTGTTACACTTTCAGGTAAGCTTTCCTTTAATGCCTCCTATAAACCAAAGGAGTATTTGGTTTATAGGAGGCATTAAAGGGTCAAGCATTGGATGACATCGGGGACAAGAGGATGGCAAACTAATAAACATGTATATAAATAATACAGGGTCTCAGTTTAAAAAATGAAAAATAAACAAAACATTTTCTAGAAATAAAAAAGAAACCTTGGAAGTTGACTAGAACTGAAAAGGGAAAAAAAAAACCCATTAAAAATGAAATACAAACTATTATAAATGTGGTCACATTGTCACATTTTTGCTTAAGGGTTAAAAAATTAATAATAATATTATTTGGATATCTACAAGAGAGCTAAAGTACATAGCAACAATGCTGACAGTCAAATCTATAATTTAGGCTTTTTCTTTGGCACAAACAAAGTTGGAACATAGTGGCACACAGGCAGATTTGAATCCAGAACCTTCTTACAGTGAGGCGACAATGGTAACAGCCCCTGTGCTGGTCTTCACTATGATCCACCAAACATTACATTATGCGCACTCCCACTTGGAGAAGCATGATTCGTCACTACAGAGAACTTTTTTCCAGTGGTTTGGTTGTGCTCAAGTAGCTTTAACCTACTTGTAAAAATGGCCCGTAATCCCCAGATCCCATAGGATATGAGTTAGTACAGTTTTACTGCATAAAAATCACATCTAGTGGTTTGGAAACCAACAGTAGTGCTATGGTAGCCCACAGATAGACTAATCCATCAAAAATTAATACGTGCCCCCATCTGACGCCCATCAGAATCTGCAGATTTATTTAATATGCAGTAATTAAATAAATTTTTGTTTATCTACATTTAATAGTATTAGGACTTTGAGGTAGTCTTGCACAGAATGATAACAAAATGCTGGTGCTCAGCTTCAGAGAAATAAACCGTTTAATCCTCAGAGCTCCCACTCATTGTCAGACTTACGCCTCAAGGAACTTCCAGAGCTGGAAGTGTTGGTGGTCCCTAAAGAGCTCTCTACTGGAAAGGCGAAATGTTTTACTGGCATGTAAACAGACACTGTGGGGTGACGCATTGTGAATGTATTTGGGCACCAGATGCACAATTTTGCAGAAGTAAAACGGCGCTTGTTTCATATCAGTAGGGATCCAAATACCAAGCAGGCCACAAAAAAAGACTTTGCTCGCCACCAGTGGCGTCCTCTGTCGAGCAGCCGTTTCCTCTTTGTGTGCAGGGGTGAGTAATTTTTTCCCACGCTCAGTAAACAGGCAGTAAAAAGGAGCTGATGTTTGATAAATACTGAGAATTAATCAATTATCATTAACCCGTTTGACATTAAAAAAAAAGGATGAGAACACGGGGAGGGACAAAAAAACGCTTTGAATACCCTCCAAGAAGACTAGAAAACTAGTCCAGAAGACTATGTCTGTGAAGGTTCTCAGTCATCCAGGTCATCATCTAAGGAGCTTGGAAAGAAAGTGTCTGGACTTCTTTAAGTTGCTTGAGGACGTTTCATCTCTCACCCGAGAAGCTTCTTCAGTTTTAAGGTAAAATGGTGGGGAGTCCCAGATTTAAGCAATAAGCTCTACCTAGGTAGAGGATCAATAGGGGGGGTCCATGTCCCTCTTGGGGGACACTCCTATAGGGCTTAAATCTGGGACTCTCTACCATTTGACCTTAGAACTGAAGAAGCTTCTCGGATGAGAGATGAAACGTCCTCAAGCAACTTAAAGAAGTCCAGACACTTTTCTTTCCAAGCTCCTTAGACTATTCCAGAAGAATACTTAACGAAATTAAAGGAAAGCCTGACTAATAGAGTTCAGATTGTGTTGAAGAATAAAGTCCTTTTTTAAAATTTTATTTATATTGCCCCAAATCACAGCAACGGTCACCTCAAGATGCTTTATATTGTAAGGTAAAGACACTAAAATAATACAGAGTAAACCCCAACAATCGGACAGACCCCTATGAGCAAGCTCTTGGCAACAGTGGGAAGGAAAAACTCCCTTTTAATGGGAAGTAATCAGCAGCAGGACCAGGCTTGGGGAGGGATAATCATCTGATGTGATGGTTGGGGGTGAGGGGAGGGAAAAGGGACAAAAGACACACTGTGGTTGACCTCTTTATTATCATCACATCCTCTCAGGGAGGACTTTCCCACAATTCCCATAATTTGAGTGAACATAGCAGCAGATGTGAAGCTTGCAAAATTCTGTAGGTGTTGAGTTAGACAGAAATGAGCTTATCGCTCCTAATCCCACACTTTGAGGGTAGCAGTCTGAGGCTTCTTCAGCGAATTACTGAAACACACATTACGCAAGCGTCTGACTGAAGTGTCTGCATTTTAACGCCACAATAACCAAGTCATCAGTGATATGAAGCACCGTAACGTAATAATATGGTTTTAGATTGCTGAGAACCTGGAGAACAATTTTCTGTGCCTTACAGCATCTGTGTGGGTCACAGCACAACATTATGTTTTTTCATAATATTCAATGTTTCTGTTGTAGTCAAAACTTTGGGAAATGCGTGTTGGGAAATGCACACTCACTAAAGATTAGAAACTATAAACCATCACTAAAAATGACAGTAACCAGGATCAACTACCACATGCAACTGACAGATTGCAATCCCTTAGGAAGTCTGTTTTTTCTTGTGCAGCCCTCGATCACAGGTTAAACTCTTTCCTAAAGGAATTAAATGCTAAATTAATGCAGAATTCTTTTAACTGTGGTTTGTTTTTTTTGTTTTTTAAAGGTCAACTGTATGGAGGAAGCCCTCCAACGTTCCCAGGACAACAGCAAATCTCCAGACCTGAAAGTCTCTGTATTACTAGACTACACGCGCGGATCACGAGGTTGTTAGCGGTTTCCTTGCAGTTGGTTAGCGCAAAACTCCCCGCCAATCATTCTGATTGTATTTGTGTGACTTGTTTCACATGCAGGAAAGATTAACTCAAGGACCATGCTGCTGCCTCTGCTGCAGCGATTCACATCTCAGATGAGGGTATCTCTGTATCACACTCCAGATTTGAGGGGGCTGCTGCGGCTGCTGGTTCCCCAGCGCTTCAACGAGACCATCGGAGTCCAGCACATCAAAGTCTACCTGTTTGACGACAGCATCATCATCAGTGGGTATGTTTGTGCCAGTATGACCTTTTTCCACAGTCCCTGTGCGTTTGTTTGAATTCGGGGTGAAGCAGCTGCCTGTTATCACAAACTGCAGGTGCTTACTGGAATAGCTTAAAAATGTTTTCAGTGCATCAGTTTTAAGGTAAAATGGTGGGCAGTATTCGGGGAAAACAGAGCTCAGTGGGCACAGTGCTGCTGTGGTTTCCAGTCCATTTTATTTACAGTTAAAATATTACAGTTATTCAGTACTTTGATGTTATCCTCAAAACTGTAATGCATTAGTGTGCAGGGGGAACGGGGAGAGCAAAGGGTCCTGCTTCCCTTTGTTACAAAAAAAAAAAGTTAAAAATCCAGTGTCGTCCTCCTCTGTGCATTATTGTAAACACAGCCGTATAATGTTAGCTAATCTATTAATATACAGGGTGGCAATACTTTGGAATCTTTTTACTATTATTTTTCTTCCTTCAGTTTAGTTTTTCTTAGTTTTTTAATTAAATTTTTACTTACTAAAATAGGGATTTTAATATGCATTTGGTGAGGTCAATAATAATAATATCAGAATCAGTGCCAGAGAACATTCAGCACTTGCTGGCAGTTGACTCACAGTCATGACCTCCCAGTGTCTGCGCCAAAGCCTCCTCACACTATGGGCATATATTAAAAGCAGACCAATAGCAACCATGACTGTGTGACAATTATGACTGGAAAGCAATACGTGTTGGTTTGGCGCGCACTGCCTGTCAGTGCCTAATTACCTTCACTTAGGTCATTCCAGGGAAATTGAGTCAGTTACATGGACAGATAAAATAACAGTAACTCAACTTTGTTTTTGTTTGTTAAGACATCACACACCGATCCTGTTAGTCATACAAGCATGAAAAAGCCCCTAGCTCAACAGAGACGAACTAGTTTTGTCAAATTTTAAATTGTATATTTAAGCGCTTGGTTATTAGCAGTCTGTTTGCAAAAAAAAAAAACCCAAACCCCATAATTTGCACCAATATTTTCTTTTTTTAGCCAAATCAAGGAAAAAGCCAAAGATGACAAACATAGTGTGACAGGTACTGATTTTCAAGCTCGTTACAG
>VURO01009721.1:7613-17677 GCA_015108175.1 Pelvicachromis taeniatus
CTGTCAGATTTCGTCTCAAAGCGAGCCCTCCTCTCTCTCGCTCTCTTTTCTTTTTCAAACTGCGCTCAGAGGTTTCTCCCTGCCCATCTCTCAGTATTGATCTTCTTTAGCCTGCCTCTTTATTAACCTTTCTCCTCAGTACTTTCATCTCACCACTCCCCTCTTGTCTTTTAATCCTGTCCTTAAAGTCCCCCATAGGCTGCCTTCTCACATCTCATGTCCCTTGTTATTTAATCTATTTTTATAATCGCTTCTACCCTCTTAACACTTTCTCTCCCTTCTCTTTCCTTGCCATGGCGTTATTCATTCCCGTCACACCCACGAGAAAAATGTTTTACTTCCACAGTATTTACGCTAACACAAGGTCGCCGACTATAAAGAGAAGATACCAAAGTGTTAACTTCTCAGATGCCACACTGACTGTGAATTGCAGAGTAATAAATATTGCAGTAGCTATATAATCACATCCAATCTCTTTGTTGTCTGCAGCTCCAGACTGATGATCGGCTTCTTCATCACATGTCTCATTATCCTGACGGCTGTTATGTTCGTCTCAGCTGTGTACTGCTGTTTTGGGGTGAGAAGTCTCTGCCTGTAATGAATGACACAAAGAAACTCAGCGCTTTGCTCAGATTTGTTGCAGATATAATGCATACGACAAAGTAATAACCAATACAAGCAATTATAGATGCTTTTATGAGAATACTATCCCGTAAGATAGCCACATTGTTTCAGTTCAGTTCAGTATAAGACATCATTCAGACAAATCTAAATGTTTTATCGGGCTGTGGTTTGGATGCTGTACTTGTTATGAATTGTGGTCAGAAAATCCTTCATCTAGAAAATGAAAAATATTCTCCTCAAAGGAAATCAGAGTCTGTTACATTTCTACAAGTCTCTTGGTGCGTATCTATTATATGAATTAAGAATCATTACATTTCCCTTGTGTTTATGTGAGTCTTTGAGAAAAGCCGCTCTATGTCATATTTACTTTATCTGACGTATTTCAGGATATGTTTCATGTTTCCTTAGTTTGTCTCTGTTCTTGCACAAGAATATTCACAGGAGGGTGCATTTGTTCAACTTTGTTCTATAAATTGTTATGCGTATTAGCCTAAGGTTACTAAACTATAAACTTCAACAGCACAGCAACATAAACTGTCAGTAGTCTCTGCTGTCAATTTGCTCAGTATTTAAAGGTGCAATTATATTTTTTTGAGTTATAAAATAAATAGGACTAGGCTCCGATTTGTGGAAGCTGCCATGTTGCCTCGGTATCTTGAACACAGTTCCTGAAATGGACATCGCGGTTCCGTCTAATCTGGTTTTATGTATGCGGCCAGAAACCAGTCACATAGTTTGCCAAGGGAGGAGGAAAAGAGAACTCATAAGAATTTTAATCAATACCTGTACCTTCAAGCTCAAGATATGAAGGCTCATGCTTACAGTATGTGAAGGTGAACGTGAAGGAAAGAGACAACATGGCATCTTAATAAAATATCATCCTCTTCCTCCTAACCGTTGGCCTCGTCCCCTGAACTGAAGTCAGGGCTCTAACTCATGAAAATGCGATCCTCCCATCTCCACACAGCTAACAATGAGCCAGCTGAACAACAACAGCTGGTTTTAAGCTAACATTATACAAGCTAATGTTTGGCTTCAGTTACCTAAAAATCACACTTTCTCTCTCAGTCTAACAGCCTGATTACAATCACACATTGTATCAGAGTTTTTTCACTAATCAGAGTCCAACCATGTGAGATCCAATTCAAAGAAAGTTTCACTGACAACGGCTAACAGCAGCTAACAGAGGCTAACAGCGGCCAACAACAGCAAAAACAACAGTGTTTACCTACAGAAAAGTTCAGGATATCCTTATAAACTCAGGCTGTGACCCTAAATAGCAGTTATGAACTGAAGATGTTTTATCCTGGTCAAATGTTATGGAGTTTTAATTTTAAAATAACAGCTAACACAGCAGATCCTTTCATTTTCATTTTTTTAAAAGTTATATTTCATAGGATGACTTAAAGAATAGTATTTTACTAAAATATTGTTAATCTCCCAATGTTTAGGTAGCTGGTTTTGGTTTTGATCAGTTTGTGTGGACTAGCAAAGAACAGATTATGCTGTAACAGAAGCAGGTGATGTTCTTTATGATCTATATCTCCAGCTGTGTATTTGGTTCCTATTCAGTAAACACGGGTGTACTGGGTGCTGTGCTGTCATAAAGACAGTTACAGAATAGCATGCAGCTCAGTTGATTACTTTGTTACGCTGCCTTTAATGTAATTATCTGGTACATTCTTCTGGAGTTAATAAGGTCGCAAATTTTCAAAATCTCTTCACAAGTTTCTATAAAGTGGGCCTTGTCAAATAAGATTTGCAGTGAGACGGTAAATCCTTTTGTCGATCAGTTTTCTTTCTGCTGTTGATGACTCATGAGAAACAGGAAAGATAGAAAAATAGACCTGCTGCTTGAAGGTTTTCATAACGGTGAGTCATTGCTCTTTTTAAAAAATAAATAAATACATTTTAAAAAAGTGGAGCCTCTTTTTTTATACTGAGCCATAACAGCATGGTCAAACTAAAAACTAATGACTGAGGAAATGAAGTCAGTTAAATCAGTTAGAACTGAATATTAATTGTTGGAATTCTTCTGTCCTCCTGTTTTTGTTTTTCTTCCCAGATCTTCCCAGTGCCTCTGCAGACACTCTCTAAGAGAATAGTTCAATCTAGACTGAACAGCACCTTGGTTGGTGTCTTCACCATTATCATCGTCTTTCTTTCTGCTTTCATCAATATTGTAAGTTTTCATTAACAGAATTCCCAAATTCCCATTTTCTTGTGAATGTTTCAAGCCGCAGAGGTTTTTGACTATGTTGCTTTTGAGTGTCTGGATTTAAAAGTCTCTCAATAATTTTGACCCTTTTTAGTTCACCTGCAGCAGCCATGACCTGTGGAGTTGTATCAAAGCACAGCACAACATCAGCCTGGACAGTGTCAATGCCTGCCATGCTTTCTTCCTCAACTACAGCCTGGACACACAACACAGTCCCTGTGGACATAATGGCCTCATCTGCAGCTTTCCTGAGGTACAGATGCCATGTTTTCTATATGTGTGTGTGTATGCTTTAGGTTTGGATACCATTTCTGATTCGAAATATCTTCAATGGCCTATCTGTTTTATTTATGAGATTATTTCACCAAAAAATGATGAGATATCCTTTCAAAGTATGACACAACAAACAAAGGCGATCCAAGTTTGCTGAGGACTGAGGAAAGTTAGGCGGATGATTTGTCTAAAAAAGTGCAGCCAAAAGATAACCTTTCAAAAAATGCCAGCTGAAGTTTAAATACTAAAATCTGCTGGTCAACTCACTAAAGTTGATTGCATCAGGCCTTCATAGTGCAATTGAGTTCCTTCCATCCATCCAACCATTCAGCCCTCGTTCCATTCTTCCTTCCATTGCCACTTATCTGGGGCCAGGGCACGGGGGCAGTAAAGAAACCCAAACTTCCCTCTCCCCAGCCACTTTCTGCAGCTCATCTAAAGAAACACCAAGGTGGTTCCAGGCTAGCTGAGATATATAATCTCTCCAGCGAGTTCTGGGTCTACCCATAGGACCTCTTCCCAGTAGGACATGCCTGGATTTCCTTGCCCAAGAAGTGCCCAAGAGATTCCTCCTGAATGACTGAACTCCTCACTCACTCCCTCTCACAGGCAGGGGTCAGCTACCCTTTGGAGAAAGCTCATTTGTGCTGCTTGTGTGTGTTTTTGGGTCAATACCCAGAGCTCGTGACCATTAATGACATAGATTAACCCATAAATCAACAGCTCTGCATTTACGCACAGCTCTCCCTTCACCACAATGGACTGGTACAGTGTCATGGTCCCAGTTCATGTATCAATCTCTCACTACACTCATTTGTAAACAAGACCCCAAATTCATACACATTTAGGCAGCAACTCCTCCCTGACCCAAAGTGGACTCTTCACTCTTTTCCAGCTGGATACCATGGGCACAGACTTGGCGGTGCTAATTCTCAAGATGTTTTTTTTACATAATGCTGTCATCATAAGGTACTTTATATTGTAATGTAAAAACTCTATAATATTACAGAGCAAACCGCAATGATCCCATAATCCCCTACAAGCAAACACAGTACGGAGAACAAGACTGTGGCTTAGGTAGGTCAGCCATCTGTTGCAGCTGGTTGGGCACTGAGGTGAAAGAGAAGAGAGAAAGAAGAGACCAGGGCTGATGGATAACCTGCAGGCTGTCCGCATAAGTGCAAATTAATGGCATTAATCCTAAACTGAACAACAGCCAATGGCACGATTCCAGGACTTCAATAAGACACAAATACAAGTCAGGTGCTGCATCCAAGTTTGCCACATAGGGATAAAATGTGACCAGAATCTAATTCATACAACACTTTTCAACCAGTTGTTGCAACTCAAGGTGATGCACAACAAAATTAAAACTGCAAGCAATAAAAAAAAGCAACGATAAAACACAAGCGATAAAAACATAGACATGCATGTGCATAAACAAGTTATGTACTTTCAAGAACATTAATGTGCATTACAACATCTAATCATTGCTTTCTGCTGTGACGAATGGTGTAATGAAATCACCTTGTATACCATCATTCCAAAACGCTGTGTATTTAACCCTGTTAGAGCAAACACATGCTTAAAATTTGTCTTTGGCTGCAAAGTACTCTGTTGCTTTTTGAACAACCCACGCACACAATCTATTCGTAGTGAAGCACTTGTAACTGTAAGATTTCAATGTGAGACTTCTGACATGAAACCAAATTTTGGGAGCAGAACAAACGGGCGCTAAGCGGGGGTAATTGCTGCTGTAAATGCTAACATTTGGTGTGCACACTCGTGCTCAAATTAGAAGTTAAGCAGTGAAAATGTGGGTTAATCGTGTGTTTTACAGCTCATCCAGATGCGACTTGTTCAGTCAGAACTGTTGCAGAATATAAAGCCTGGCCACTAAACAACAGTCTCTTTGCATTTTCTCCCTCAGTACTTCTCTTCCTGTGTGCTGCTGAGCCTGCTGGCCTGTTCCGTCTTCCTGCAGGTCAGCAGCATCGGTAAGCTCTTCCTCATGCTCTTCATCGAACTGCTTTATCTTCTCATCATGGAGGTGCCCAAAGTGAGCCTCTTTGACAACCAGGACCTGCTGGTCATGGCCAATGCCATCAACATTGCGTGAGTCTTTTTTATTACAGCTGTGTGTCTCTATGTGTCATTTCATGCTTGTAATGATTAAAGCTTTGAAGGTGCAGATGTTCTAAGTGCTTACGGGCTCTTCTGTTCCTCCCTCCCTCACAGTGAGCCCTTGAATGGAACAAGGTGAGACTGATGGTGGGACCCAAAGCGGTCTCTGTCATCTGTTTACGCTAACAGCATCATTATCACTCCACTGGCACAAATGGAACTGTAATGACCTGCTGGCAACAGATGCTAATGCTAATTAGCCAAGATTTAGAGGGCAGCTTGTTTTTGTGTTTTATGTTATTTTCCTGCACAGTACATCTTTAACTCTGTGTAATACCTGCATATATCAGTAATTGTGCTAGTTAGGTAACTCGGCATAAAATCTATCTGTAATACTAATATGTGCATGTGCTGACCTCCAGCTGTGTGGTAGACAAGGTTCCTCTAAAGATCATGACTCCAGTGGTGATCACAGTCTTCGTCCTTGCCCTGTACCTTCACGCCCAGCAGGTGGAGTCAACCGCAAGGCTTGACTTCCTTTGGAAACTGCAGGTTAGTGTGTGTGTTTGTCTGTGTGTGTGTATGAGAGAGAAAGAGTTAACAAAACCTATAGCACATTGCTGCCCTTTCCCTTGCCTAGTTATGATTGCATTGGTCTCTGAGAGCTTAAAGAGTTTTTTGTTTGTTTTGTTTTGTTTCCCTCCTGGTATCCGCGTTAAGTGTCATTATGTGACTTTGTAGATACGTATTTAGTGTGCGTTTTAGCATAAATTTGCATTTTTATGAAGGGAATCACTGTTATTATTTTCTGCTAAGAAATTCATTTCATGCAAAAACATGTGGGGATTGAAAGAAAATGAACACAGTTTACTAATATGCCAACAAGCCCAACTCGCCACTTGATGCAGAATTGTATGATTTAAATGAGCTACAGTTGGTTTCAAATGTGATTTAGTTGATTTAGACTTTGTCAGGAGGAAGTGGATTTCCTTTTATTTCCTTTAAGTGAAAATGTTTGGTGATTTGAGAGCTGATGAAGATAGGCAGTACCTGAATATCATCATCAGCATGACAGGGAAAATATACATATTTAAACAGGCACGAACACAACAGTTGTACATAGATCTATTGGAAATGCAAATGATGTCTCACTGGGTTCCTTTTAAGGATGATAAAAGGAATAAACAACAGAAATTAACTTCAGATGTGGTTGGGACAGCATGTCAAGGTGACGGCTGGAATCAGAAGCCAGTGAGAATAATTAAAGAGTCATTTTAAATCTTTGTAGAAATGAGCAAATAAGAAGTATTTCAGAGTCCTGCCGCTCTCTACAGTATATTGCAAGTGAGTTGAGGCCAACACTTTGATTCTTTTCTTTTTCAGCCAGTCTGTTGTAGATTTACTGGTGTTTTGTGGATCATGAACTATTTTAACTTTGGCCAAGCTGTAGCTGTCGGACAGATGGACTCACATTTGACTCTCTACTTTGTACAGAGGAGTTCATGGTCGACTCAATGACTGCAAAGTTCCCAAGTCCTGTGGATGCAAAAGAAGCCTAGTTCAAAACACCACCACCACCACTGTGTTTGGTTGCTGAAATGGTTGCATTTTGGTCAGATGCAGTTTTGCAAACCTAGACTGTGCTCCCATGTAGACACATACAGGGTGTACAAGTCCTCAACATTAGATATATCTGATCATAACATTATTCATCTAACTGTAAATCTGAATAACAGATTGAACATTAGTGTGTTAAATATTGATCTGGCTGTGAAGGAAATCAAAAATGAAATTAGGGACTCTAATGGATAATAAGAATGGTCAAGTAGATTTTTTTGAGACTCTGCGAAGACTGTAGCTTTGCATTAACGCACACCTGACAGCTCAGGACCAACAAACTGCCAAAACCTCTGCTTTCATAGAGGTGTTCACACTTTCTGACAATGATTGATGATCTTAATCTCAGTAATCAAGTGTGTTTTATTAGCTTGATAAGATTAGTTACACTCTTAATTGCAAGCATGTACACTTAAGGTGTACCTAGATTAGTATAAAACGTGACTTTGAAAAGTTTGCATCCTCTATTATGAATCATTGCTTCACCAATAAACACTCAAGTAGTTTACCAAATTCTGTTGTTAAGAAACTTTGCAAACATTTCAGAGGTTGTGTGTGTATGTGTGTGTGTGTGCGCGCGCATAATAACCAAATAATATTCAGTACAGTATCAATTTGACAATAAGAACATTCCTTAAGGGATGTTCATGGCTTCTTTGACATTTTTTGAAGGTTGTGAAGCAGGCTGTTCTGCTTGTAGTTGCTAATCCAGTCAAGTGGATAAAAAACTTATTTAAAAAAGCTGCTGGAGGGCTCTCTATTTTCCAGCTCACTGCTGTCACCAATGGTTAGTAAAAAAAACAAGACTGTGAGTCTCAAGCTCCATTTGCAGTTTTGTGAGGCTGAGATTCCAAAACAAAGTAAAGAAAACTGCATTTAACGATAGGTAAAGGGGATTTTTCCTGAACCTTCTTTAAAAAATAACAACTTAGTGGTAATTACCATGTCAAGATATATTACTAAATACCGCTGGTGGAACTAGATAGTATGTTAGGGAACCACTAAATTCATTAACATTCATCTTCAATATCTGTGCCAAATTTCATTAAAAATCCATCCAGTTGTAAATGTAGCATTAATCTTTCATCCTCTTCTCTAACTCATCAATAGGCCACAGAGGAAAAGGAGGAGATGGAGGAACTGCAGGCCTACAACCGGCGTCTTCTCCACAACATCCTTCCCAAAGACGTGGCTGCTCACTTCCTACAGCGGGAACGTCGAAACGATGAGCTCTACTATCAGTCGTGCGAGTGTGTTGCAGTTATGTTTGCCTCTATTAGTAACTTTTCCGAGTTCTACGTAGAGTTGGAGGCCAACAACGAGGGAGTGGAGTGCCTGCGACTGCTTAATGAAATCATTGCCGACTTTGATGAGGTAAGATCTGAACTATTTCAGTTGGAAGCTGTCTGAGTATATGAATATGGAACAATGGCTCTCATAACATCCAATTACTATTACTTCTTGTGTTTATTGGATTACTATTGAATCCAGTCTAAATATAGCTGCTGATAGAACAAACCATTTCTGCTATCCTTAGATCATCAGCGAGGATCAGTTCCGCCAGCTGGAGAAGATCAAGACTATCGGCTCCACATACATGGCAGCCTCCGGCCTCAATGACTCCACGTATGATAAGGTTGGGCGGTCACACATCCGTGCTCTCGCTGACTATGCCATGAGGCTGATGGACCAGATGAAATACATCAATGAACACTCTTTTAACAACTTCAAGATGAAAATAGGTTTGTAGCAGGAAAAATGGTGCAGGAATGCACATTTTTTGCAGGATTGTTGCTGTAAGGCTGTTGTTGACTGCAACTTGGAACTAAAGAACCAGTTTCCAAATTGAAAATAATTGAAAATCCAAGTGAAATTATTTACATTCTGAGATCTGATTTTAGTAGTTTGTAGGATGTATACATCATGTCTTTTAACCTGCACCTCAGTTTGGCAGTTTTAATTATTCTGTATTAACTTCTCTTCCTAGGTCTTAACATCGGCCCGGTGGTGGCTGGGGTGATCGGGGCCAGGAAGCCTCAGTACGACATCTGGGGTAACACTGTAAATGTGGCGAGTCGCATGGACAGCACAGGTGTACCAGAGAGAATCCAGGTAATGCAAAGTGCTACACCTCCCTGCCAGAGCACCTTTTTTAAATGTCCTGTCATTAAAATTCACACTGATGATTTTGTGTACTCAGGGAATCAATAAGTTATTTAAAATCAAATATAAAATTTGCATTCCATCAGTAAATTATTCTGACCTCCCTCCCTCCCTCCCATCTCCTTTAGTCTATTTTGGTGAAAAATTTGAAATTCATCTGTGTGCTTAAGCTCTCAAAAGCCACACTTATCTGGCAACTGAATACAGGGGGGGGGAAAGAGTCTATTCAAGGTAATGAGGAATGATCATTAAAAGTGGCCCTAATGGTTTTGCTCTATCAGATATTCAATCATTAAAAGCTAAATAATTCTAATTCTAAGATAATATGAACACAGATTGGATTCTTTAATTTAATCTAATCTCTTCACCTTTTTGCAGGAAAAAAGTGACAAAAGAGAAAATATGAGCTGCTGCTTCCTAGTGAACACCAAATGGCACCAAGCAGCATTTTATTAGTAAAACTATGAGTTTCATTTTTGTACCATTTCTGTAACTTCTGCAGTTGTTTTTTGTTGGAACTTGTATTAAAAGTCTAATAATAGAATATTTCTCACTAGAGGTTGTAAAACTCAATGAACTAATGACTATAACCAGGTGAAACGGCATAAGAGAGTTAAGACTAAATTTTATTGACAAAATTGTGGCATCAGATGTGTTTCTTATTACCGCTAATTCAGCAAGAACAACACAGAGAACGGATTACACATTGCATTGGTGATTTACAGATCAAAAGACATGCGCATAAAGTATATATTTAATTCCCCTCTCTCCCCCTGTGAGCGGTCTTTATCCTTCAAGCTCGGGTCCTCTACCCGAACCTGGGAGCTTGAGGGTCCTGAGCAGTATCTTAGCTGTTCCTAGGCCACCGCTCTTGTGGACAGAGATCTCCGATGTTGTTTCTGGATTCTGCTGGAGCCATTACCTGGGGCCACTGTTACCCTCATCGTCCACATCTTCCCTGGCCCTTGGTACTTCTCTAACTAGTTGTGTTCCTTCTTCCTGATGTTGCTGTCACTCAGTATCGCTACATCTATCACATTGGCTG
>VURO01009724.1:6120-73784 GCA_015108175.1 Pelvicachromis taeniatus
AAATGATGGAGAGAAATGAAATATGAAGGCTTTGTGATAGCTTTAAATTTGTTTTTTGTATCCTTTCATTGTTTTCTTGATTTGCTTCACTAAAATATTTTTTTCTTAAATGTCAATCCAGCTACAATAGCTCTGTTACATTGCTTCATGTTATTTTCATGTTTTTTTTTTATTCTGCGCTTCCAAACAGGCAGTTTTATGCATTGATTTTTTTATTTTCTTGTCATCTGTTATTTTCATCATTATCTGCCTTGTTATCTTAGCTATAAACATGGACTCTCTCTCTCTGTCCTCTCTGCATCGTTCCACCCTGTCTCTCTTTCATCCCTCTCTCTCTTCATCAGCATTGAAAAATGTGGCTTAATTAACTGTGTGCCTGCAGGACTTTAGTTTTCTGTGTACATGTGTGTGTGCAGAGGTAAAGTAGGCCAGTCTATAAGGTGGTTAATTAGGATTCAGCAGGCCTCTGTCCGCTGGCTCCTAGGGACCAGATGGAGAGCCGGGTTCACAAACTGAAGAGGGTTTGTTCAATCATGTTTTAATTTTCACTTTGACTCAACTGTGGAACAAGAAGCCAGATTCAAATTTCTTCATGCATCGCTTGCTTCACTTTTCACGCATTACATTTCTTTACTTACTTAATATACCAGCTTTTATAGTGGCTTTTTCATCATGTTTGCATGGGTATTTGAGGTTAAAGATGCTTTGGAGATTCCACCACATTGCTGATAACACTTTTATTTTTCTTCTTGTGTTTTATTCAGGAAATCATCACAGATCAGCTTGCTGTTTTACCGTACAGAGTAGCTTGAGTTTTTCTTAAATTTAGAAAATCAGAAAAAACCCTCTTTGTAAGCAGTTTCACCTAGCAACAGCCAGCAACCTTTCGCAAACCAGTCTAGGGACAGACATTTTTCTCTAGTGACTACTGGAGGTTGCCAGGGAGTTGCCAAGCAGTATCTTTGCCTGTGTGCCCGAGGCCTAATGTTACTGCTAGTAAGTCCTTGGTGAAAATGCTGGACTAGCTTAGCTAATTACTTGACCGGTTAACATGATCCAAGATACGTGTTATGTATGGCACCAAATGGTATAGAGTTTAGCAGACTATATATCATGTACTAGAACAAACCAGTAGTGCAATAGCAAGTTTAATGTTTCAGTTATGTTTATTTTTATGTTTTCTGGATAGTATGCTGTTTCTTCATATCATTTGAGTTTATATTCTAGTTTATATCTTATTTTATTTTCCATGATTCTGTTCTCACAGTTTCTTCATTCCTTTAAGTCATGGCTTTTTTTTTTGTTGTTTTTTTGTCATTTGTAGATATAGTTATAAGTATTACCTCATTATGTCACTTCCTTTTTTATTTTGGTAGCTTCTGTCTTTCATGTCCTGTTTCCAATTTTGCTTCCCCATCTTCCTGATCTTATCTCTCTTTACCGTGGTGTTTCCCATATGCCATTTGTTCTTTGTCACATCATGTGACACTTCCCATGTACTTCCCCTGCTCTTTGTAATTGTTTTGGAGTAATCTGAGTAACTTGTATTTGAGTCTGCATTTTGGGTTCAGAAATCAGCATACAGTAATGACCCTCAATCATGTGTTGTGTTATGCTGTCAATACAATTGTTGTGTGTAGTAATAACCAAGAGTGTTGGTGGTTAGGCAGCAGACTGTAAATTACATTTATCTACCAGAGGTTTATAGGACTCTCTGTTTCTCTGTTTTATTAAAGAAACTCTCTGTTTCTTTAATATTCTTTAAAACTCAACAGATATGGAGTAAATATTTTGCTATCATAGCAACAAAAAACTATTCTCAGTTTAGGTCAGTGCCACATACTTTTAAAATATCCTAAATATTGCAATTTATTTTAAAAAAACCCACAATGTTCACAATATCCTATATAAGTAAAGAGCTAATTACTATAGTTTATGTAGACATATACAAATATTCAATTATACATCTTTTTCTGTTTCACTCTAAATCTTACCAGCAATGAAAAAATACAAATCAAAAATATTAATATGCTGAGTCATATTAAATTGCAAACAGTATCTATTCATCATCCAACATATACTCAAGCCATTCAAATTCCTCAGATACATTAAATACCCTGACACACTCACACACACACACATGCACACAGGTGGTGACACAAAGCTGGAGTGCTTTCACATGTGACAGAGCCTTAACGTGTTGTCCCAGCAACCAGTCCCATGAGAACACCTGCTCCCAGCGAGTCACCACGGAGACGCATCACACTTATCAATCACACCCACATACACATGCAAACACATGCATACATGTAAACACCTGCACCATGGCTGTCATGTGCACATGAGTTATGGTTTTGAACATGAGATGTAGGGACTTAAATCTGTGGGTGTTAGGCTGAGGATGGATGTTTAGATATGATAGAGAAGGCTACAGCAAGGGGCTTTGGAATACATTATGTCAACAAAGGTCCTCACAGAGACAGAAGGATGTCCATATATGTGTGGTGCAAAGTAACACACTGCAGCATTCCCAATACAGTTGTGTCTGTTTGTGAGTCTAAACTTACCTCCTACACACACATCAGGGGTAAAAGGGATCAAATGGTTTGCAGAGAGGTTTTACTCTGGGGCTTATCAGCTTTCTTCTTTATTTTCAAACTAGTATGATAATAATCCTTAAAAAAAGAAAGCACATAATCATGTGACTGTTTTCTACAGAACTGTCAGCTCTTTTGATCCTTCTAAATAGTGCTTATTTTACCTTTTATCTTTAACTTTATTAGAGTGGCATTTGCCCTTGAGTTAGGCCAAGCTCTTTTTCCATTCATCCTGATCTCCTTCTTACGAGTGACTTTTTATGCCAAAAAGCTTTACTGAAAGGTTGTGACAGCACAACATTAGACTTTTATATACATTTGTGCAGTTGATTCTGAGAATATGCTGTATTGTTTCATTCTTTGGGGATTTTCTTTATATAAAGACGTCTTTGGTTTTTCTGACAATCATCTTTTGAAGCATCACAAACAAACTTAAATGTGATGGGAGGTTATCTGGGGGTCGGTGAGTTGGTGAATCTGAGTCTGCTTGTTTTGTCTTTTCCTGTATTTGACATCTCTGCACTTTTCTTCTCATCTTTAATCTTTCTTGCCTGTTTTTGTATCTCAGTTTGTTTCTCCTGCTGCTCTGTGTAGCAGGTTGTGACAAACAGGTTTGTTAAAAGCTTTTTATGCATAAACACATCTTTCACTTTAATCACCTTTCATCATCGGCTGTGTGACAACCTGTGGGCGCGACCACATTTTAATTTAATCCCCCCGCATCTTGTTTTCCAGCCCTCTTCTAATTGAAGCTCTTGCGAGCACCAGCAACAGAAGCGGTTTGCTATTTCTGAAGCGCCGTTGGTTGGCTGCCACAGCTCAGCTTCACGCTAAATGCATCAGCTGCCATTCAACTTAGAGACTCAGAGGGAAAAGACAGAAAATAGCTCTTCTCATTGTGCCTCTGTCCTCCTGATTCGGTTGCCTCCTGTTCTGATCCCGGTACGCTGTGTGTCATACAAACAAATCCCCTCCCCAAACAAACAAATGAATTTAAATTAAAAGACAGCAGAATGGAGTTTGGTGTAAACAAAGCACAATTCCCTTTCTCTTTTTAGCCTCGTTTTGCATAACAAGCCATGACACGCTCTGCATTGAGATTCAAATGAGTAAGTGGCGGCTTAAGATGGACTTAGCTGCACTTCACTGGGACTATTTATCCGGCTGTATAAAAGACATGTCATTCTCAACACTTCCTGTCTGACTAGTTTAGGACAGTCAGTGTTCAACACAACAACAGACGGTGAGGGATTTTGAACCGCTGAGAGCTTTATGAAACTTTATTGATCTCTGCCAGGAAATTAGGCCATCGCAGCAGCCAAACCGATTTATCAGATAAGCAGGGGACAAGTACAGTCAGCACACACAAGCAGAACAGAAACAAAGAGCTCAGGCCTCTTCCAACGCTTGTTATATACAGAGAAGTGACAAATTAAACATCTTCAATTCTTCCAAAAGATTTGTCCTCATTTCGTCTTTTGATAATGGTGATCGAGAGCGCCGTTTAACACGTCAATCCAAAATGTCTCACAGATGTTAAACTGGAACCTGTTGACTGGGAAAAACACATTTTCATCAGATCATTAAGTTATCCCTGGTGCCCTATAGATCGGGGCACTTTCATCCTGGAAGAGACCATGCCTGTCTGGATAGATATGTTTCATCATGTGATAAAGATGATATCGAGCAGGGGTTTTTTAAATTATGTGTGTAGTGTGTATGTAGTGACAATTTTCTCTAGAAGTTCCAAACAATGCCTGTAAAATTCCCCAAAACAGAATAACAAAGCCATCTGAGCCCCCTACTGAAGCAATCGGGGCTCCATGTTTTCCTTTGATTTGTCAGCTTTTTTCTTGAAATATTTTTTTCAACATAGGATTGAAGATGGGATATATTGTGGCAAATGTGCAGGCTACTTTAAACTAACACCAATATAACCGTCTGAGTGGAGTTCAGCAGGGACCGAGATGTAAATGACAGACACAGTAGAGTTGACAGTCTGAGGGTAGAAGAGTGGGAATTTTAGACAAAGAGATGAAAAAATGAACAATACTTCTTCTCCAAACATTAGTTTTCTCTGTTTTCTCAGTGGTGAAGTCCAACTGGGACCCATGGCATGACAAGACTGTTGTGCTATACTGTTTTTTACTCGCTTGATTTGTGCGCGTGTCCTATCATGGGATGCTTCATTGTTTTTGCAAAGAAATGATGGCCGATGCTTCTTTGTATTTGTCAGATGCTACTTCTCCCAACACTTTAAAATATTAAAGTGTCACACAAGTTTGTAGCTTTTACTTATCTTTATGAATTTAATATCGATTGCATGTTGTGAATGCTGTTGAATAGTGCATTTGCATTTAGTTTGGTTTCCAACCAGTCTTGTTTTCATTATGTAAATCTGCCAGCGACTGGCTGCAAAATGTCCCCTGAAAAAGGTATTCTTTCACTTAGGATTCACACTGTTTCATTTGCCCTGGGAATAGCAATTGGTAGCTTTTCTCCAGGTAGCTGAAAGTGTGGAGTAAACAAAGAAACTGAAAGGTATGGCTTAGGTATGAATTTCAGATATGCAATGGCATTATAG
This sequence comes from Pelvicachromis taeniatus, assembly GCA_015108175.1. Classification (NCBI taxonomy): domain Eukaryota; kingdom Metazoa; phylum Chordata; class Actinopteri; order Cichliformes; family Cichlidae; genus Pelvicachromis; species Pelvicachromis taeniatus. Next base: position 11,302 of record VURO01009724.1, read on the forward strand.
TGAGAGCTCAAGGACTAGAAATGGTTCCAAGGCAACATTTATTTTGCATTATTTTCACTAGATGAATAAGTAAGAATACCTGCTTACTAGTTAACCTAGAACAATAGGTCGTTTACAAATGGAAACTGATCAGAGACCAAATAAAAACCAATACAATACAATAGTGGCCCCCACTGCGTTTGACCACCTTCAGTAGTAGGTAGTTTAGATCTATTACAACCTGTCATTGCAAGATCTCAAAGATCAGCGGTCAATGGCCAATAGTCAGAACTACATGTAATTTTTTGTGAGATCCCATACTACAACATGTCAAAAAGTTCTATAATTCAGGTTAATTTGTTTGTGAAGGTAAGATCAATTAAACTGTTCATCAAAGAGAGCCTGTAGCGTGTTCTTAAGATATACTGTTTATCATATCAGACCACTTCTCTGTAAAGTAACTCACTGAGTCCTCTAACACAAAAACTATGGTGCAGTTCATTGCACATGAAAATTTAATTTAACCAGTGATGAGGAATTACCCCAAAACACAAGGGGTTATGGGTAGAAGCAGAGGAATGAAATAAGTCATGGATGAAACGCTTAAGCAGAACATAGCATTTCTTCATGTATTCTTAAGAGCTTAGACAGTTGAGAAAAACTAAAATACATCTAAAATCGCCTTTTGTTATGTCACAGTAACTGACATAACAGAAAAGCAAACTTAAAGTGACATAACTTTACTTTCTTTCCATGTCAGACTGGGATATGGATGAACCTACAAAAAAGATGAGAAAAAAAGATATTCCTCAGTGTTCAGGTTCTTAACTTGTTCCACTCTTCATCTTTGCTCCAGGCCCACTCCTGCCCTGAGCCGGACATTCCTCTGCATATTTATATGCATGCTTGCATGCATGCTTGTGTTCATTGACTTCCTAAGTTCAGTGATTCGCATCAAGGAGCTGTTCAGCACATTTGGGTGCTAGAAAGGCTGGACAAAAGCTATATAAGCATGTTCTCCACTCTACTAAACTCATTGCAATAGTTTGGCAGGATAGAGCAAGTTGTTGAAACATTTCCTGAATACTTTTCTTTTAAAACCACAGTTTAGTGTAAAAAATAAAAAAAAGTTAATTTGATTGTTGCAATTGTAGCTCATGGCTACACTGCAGCATAAAACAACACAGATGTCATTTTGCTACTGGTTTGCCCTGAGGATGGTGATAGAAATCATGAAATTCAAGTTTGTTTGTTTTTTGTTTTTACACAATTTAAGTGTTTTCCCCATTACATTTAGGTGAAGGGTAATTGATTACATTATATGTACAAAAGTATTGGGCCATAGTGTTCATCAGATGCTTTCAGTCTCATTGACAAAGTGTATAAAACCAAGCATACCCATGCAGTCTGCCTTTGCAAACACTTTACAATGAATGGGTCATTGTAAAGAGCTCACTGAATTTTTTGTAATTTTGTAGTTTGTGTGTTCTTCCCTTCTAGACATTCCAAGATCAACTCTAAGTGCATTCATTGCAAAGTGAAAGTGTTTAGGAACCACAACATCTCAGTCATGAAGTGGCAGACAACAGAAGGTTAGAGGCAGGGTCACTGAGAGCTGAGGTGCTCAATACATTAAAGACTCTCTGCTGGCTCATTAACAGAGTTCCAAACTTGGTCTGGCATTAACTTCATTAGTCTCATTGTATTGGTTTCCATGGCCAAGTAATGCCTTCCAGTGTGATGTGGACAGGTCTCAGTACTATATGAAGTATTTTATAATGAATAAAGCACAATAATGAATTGCATCAGAATCAGCAGGAGATAGTTGGGGTAGATGGAAGGGATACAAAGAGCTAGACCGACATACCGGGCTGGTCTCACATGCTGATTCCTGTGTGTGCTACTGTATAAATATTCATTAGAAAAACATAACTAAAGGGAACAAACCAAAAGTTTCACCCAACCCTAAGCCTCTAAGTGCTATGAGCACCTGCTCAAGATTGTCAAAAAAGTTTAATAATACTGTAATGCTTCATAAAGCGGACATACTTTATGTATGTAAGAAATGACATGTGATATGCCAGATACAACCCATCATCTATGCCAGATATAATGTGGTCACAAATGTGTTTCCCTCTGAAACATTTTATTAGAAATAACATTTTTGAAAGACAGACCATCCTCTGAGGAACTAAACTGTGAAGTACAGTTTGTAGTCACTGAATAGTCACACAATCCAACTTGTGAATAATAAGGCAATCCAGCATTTTTAAGTCACATTTTTTAAATGCAACTACGTTAAGTTTTTACATGTAAGGATGAACTGTATGTTGAGACAAAATACCGGTTTATAACAGTTGTCGAGGTTGAATACACAAAACCATGTTTTCATGAAAGCATGCATGTATTCCTTCAAAAGCACTGTAGCTAATTCTGTTTGTCCCACGTTCTCATCTTCTGCCTCTTGTCTCTGGCAGTATTTTTCAGATCTTATTAAGCTCCTTATCGTGACATTCTGTAATAGTCTTGGCTGCTGGACAGATGATTCGTCCTCTGTTCTTTGAGTCCAGCAAATATGTTTGGAAACCCTTTTGGTCCTTTTGTTTTCACTGATTGAGCTACCATCAAAATATATTACACTGTGCCCATAATGCAACATTCTCTGATGCCTTTAGAGTCCAGTATGCTCTTTATCTGTGTAGAGTTCTAAATAATATACAAAATATACTTTTTAAAATTACATTTCCAAAAACAAGTGTTACTTATGTAGTGGGGCTGTTATTTGTGTTCCACTCACTGATGCAGATAAACAAGCTGTAGCGTAGCCCTCCTGTGACTTTGCATTATATCGTAACACGGCATTAATTAAATGCCATTATTCTAGTGTTAGTGACCTTTTATCAGCCTGGAGGTACAAAGGAGGCGTTGTGTCCGCTTCCCTCCCTCCTGCAGTTGTATTTCCATACAGTGAGGTTGGTTTTATAGTTTTCGCCTGGGCTGACACATGTGCTGACCGCTGGCACTGCATCTGAACGTGTTTATGCTTATCATAATAATAGGACAGATCTCATTTCGCTTTCATGCACGGCCCACAGCACAGCATATGTAAAACAACAGACAGAAATAGATTTGATTATTCTGGATTTTATGCATTGACTAAAGACTCAAGGCCAGCTAACACGGGAGAAGACAGCAGAGCGCTAAGCTGGAAGATTTTGTCCTCATTATCACCTCACACACATCTGCTTAACTTTTTTCGAGTTAGTGTTTTGCTCATTTAGGTGTTTAGTATAACCACAGCATGCGTTGGCCTGGAATAGGATATATTTTTAGAATAAGATTAAGTTGTTTTTCTCTGAAAAGGCATTCATTTTCATTTGGCATTTACAGAATGAATATTAATCATTATAGAAACAACAGTTTTTTTAGTGTTATTGTTCCACGTACAGATAACTAGTACTGGATTACTGAAGCTAAAAACATGCCATTCACAAACTAAAAAGTTAAATACTTAGAGGATATTTTTGATTTGTGGACTTTTCTTGGTGATGCAGATTCAGAGATAATGGGATCCCCTGATAGTGCCAGTCGCACTGAGTGTAATAGTATGTGTTTGTGTACTTGAATTTGATGGATAACTCTAAGATGCAGCACATTTTCTCTTTCGTCGTTGTTTTTCTCTTCATTCGGCATCTATCCTCACCTGATTCTATCTTTATTCCCATTTGTTTGTATTTTATGCCTCATTTTTCCCTATTTTGGCTTCACCCCATTGTTCATTTCTCCCATTTTCCTCTTCCCTCTTTTCTATTACTGCGTCTTTGTCCCTTTTATGTCCCTATGTCTCATTTGCCTCCTTTTTCCTGTCCTCCTCTTTTTCCATCTCCCTTTCATGTTCAGTTTGTTGACAGACCTTCAGAGAAGACAGAAACAAAGGTAGACACCATTGTGTTTTCACCTCCTTCCCTCCTCCACCTCCTCTTCTGCCACCTCCTCATCTCTCTTTTTTTTTCTTTCTTTGGTCTCTCTGAAGTGAAGTTTCCTCTCTTGTTCAGGCTGTTGTCTCCTTTGCTGTTGCAAAACGACACAAGAGCCAAAACAACAGCGAGCGCCAAAGCACCTTCAAACCAAACAAATGCCTCCTCAGAACCAGACGACATGACAAAATATATAAAGAGACTTGACTTTAGGATGCAGAAAAACACGTGTGCGTGTGTGCATGTGTGTGTGTATTTTTGTCTGGGTGAATGGGAGCACCTGCTGCGTGTCTTTGTGATCTTGTGAAAGTTTTGTTTTATTTTGGAAGAACTTCTTCCTTCTATCTCTTCCTCCTTGTCACTCCTTCACTGTTCTCTTCTGGAGTAGCAAGGTGATGATGAGAGATGAGGAAAAAATGACAGAAGTAGAGAGATGTCACCTTGTCCCCACTGGCTGAGCCACTGTCTGAACGAGTGCAGCTGGCTTAGCTAACAAGCTTCATTACTTCAAAGGTGAGACAACAATAGCAGCCATGCAGTTAGAGCACTCAAACAACCACCAAAACACACAGTTAAAAGACCTGCTTTAAGTGACTCTTAGGTAACATTTAAATAAAAGCATATAAAAGAAACAAACATTTCTAAAAGCAAATATATTTCTATGATAAATTTAACATAGACCTAAATTTAAAACAAGATGTTTAGCAGTTTTTTTGGTCAATGCGTTACTAACAATTTTGATTTTGAATTTGTAATCTTGTAAATACTGTCATGGTTCGGCTGTGTGGCAGGCAGGATGTGGAGCCAAACGCAGGACTCAAACTCAACAAGTTAACTCAAAGAAGCTGCTTTATTGTTGTTGCAGAAACACTCCAGATGCAAGAGCACGAACCATAACTGAGGAAACTAGAAACACAGTACTAAACTGGGGAAAACTAGAACTTGGACTCTTCCAGGTACACAGCGGAAAACATACAGCATGATGAGGGTACAATGCAACACTGACAGAGTGAAACACTGGGCATAAATACACTGAGGGAAAATGAGGGAATAAGACCCAGGAGGAGAGCACAGCTGGGAGTAATCGAACCTGATGAGACCAAGGGGAAGCAAAACTAGAAACACTGACATGAGACAAGGGACCGTCAAAGTAAAACAGGAAACAGCGACACGGACTTGACACTGAACAAAGGGAACACAGAGCACAGAGACAGGAGTGACATCAGTCATGACTGAGTGGGGAACAAAATAACATGAAGGCTAAACTAACCCTGCACTAAACACGAGGACACAGAAACAAAACCTACAAACAAGAATCTACAGAGCTAAGAAGAACTAGAGCTCCAGAAACACAAAACAGAAACCGAAACAGCAGTAATCATAAACCACGATAAAATCACAGATGAATAAAAATCATAATACAAGATCAAAACACTGGGTCACAGACCCAGGACCATGACAAATACATACTGTATGCTTTCCAATACAAAGTCATTTTGGGGACACTACTGTCTATATTTTTTGGATAACTGATATTTTATTGTTAAATTGAATTTATTCAGTTATTTGATTTCCTGTGTCTGGAAAGCAGGTTGAGAGACACATATAGAAACTGGCTGCTCCCCTTGGTAGCTCCACAGCCAGATATTTTAGTTGGTATAAACCAAAGACTAAAAACGAGTGGTTATTTTTCAAAATTGAATTGCATTTATCAAGGGGATACAGATAATGTGATGATTTTGGTCAACCAGATAATAAGCCATAACAAAAATATAATCTGAATGTATGTACCGGGTGGCTGTACCGGGTGGCTGTAGCTCAGGTGGTAGAGCGGGTCACCTCCTCACTGGAAGGTCGGTGGTTTGATCCCAGGCTCCTCCAGTCTACGTGCCAAGTATCCTTGGGCAAGATACTAACCCCATGCTTGCCTACTGGTGATGGTCAGAGGGCCCGGTGGCGCCTGTGTCCGGCAGCCTGCACAGGTAGTCAGTGCGCCCCAGGGCAGCTCTGGCTACAATGTAGCTTGCCTTCACCAGTGTGTGAATGGGTGAATGACGATGTAGTGCAAAGCGCTTTGGGGTCCTTAGGGACTAAGAAAAGCGCTATGCAAAAAAAATACAAATGCAGGCCATACTGGCCAAGTGACTCAATTAGATCCTGTTGTTTTCTCTGGACATTTTTCATCCATTTATCTTTTTTGGTTATAGAACTGTTATGAATTTTCCTTTGGGCTCAATAAAGATTAGTATTCAGTTGAAAAAGGGTTCTTTCCATCCAGTCATTTATCCATCCGTCCACCCATTTTCTTCCTCTGATCCAGTTCAGGGTCATGATGGGACTTGAACCTATCCCAGCCGTCATTGGGCAAGAGGTAGTTTTGAATATGGTTATTTAACAATACATAAATTAACAGATCAGCTTAAATACCAGCAAAAATCCTTCTCTTGTAAGTTTCGCCTCCTTCTTGATTGTGCGAGTTCACAAACTCTATGGTATTATAAAAGTTGAACTATTTTCAAGTCAGAGTGCAGCAGGTATGAGGGAGGAGTAATAAGTTGGCTATATGCAACCATGCCTTTCAGAAGGACAGCTACATAATCCTAATGACTGTATGGTAGCTATTCAGCACTATCTTCATCAAAATAAAAATAAAATCAAGAATGAGCTGAAGGTGGAACACAATTCTTGAGAAACAGAGTTTTCAAAGTCAGTTACAGGTAGTAATGTCATATTTGTTTATTCTCTTATCCAGGTGATAACTGGTACCTGTGCAGGTTAACTCTGAGCATGCCCAGTCAGGCTGATCTGCAGTGGGCGATGTTTCCTTCACCTTACCTTGGCGCTATTGGTCCTGACGCAACACCAGGCACTGTAGTGTATCGACTGTCAGCACGACAACGAGATAGGACACTAGGACAAGCTCAGTTCTTCCTACTTGAGGGTAAGTGTTTAAATTCTTATTTAAGGTATTGTACATAATGACTATATAAATATTTTCCATGTGGCATACTGTATACGCTGAAAAAGAGCTATTAAGATGTTAAGATCTTTCATCTTCAAAGATGAAAAATACATTTCAAATGCATGAATGGTTCTTTTATAATATCAACACTCGCCCGACTCTTTCATTGTTTACTTTATATGTTTTGTTTTTTTACCTACCACAGTTAAACCTCCATCTTTTTTCAGTAAGTTTTGCTAAAAACCTGTCACGTGTTTGTTCATGCTCTTATCTCCTGCTTGTATCTGTAATTAGGTCCGCTGCAGCTCTGCCAGGCGCTGTGTGACAAACCTGTTTTGTTCAAAAGAGTGATTTCTAAATAAAAATTTGACTTGTTGAATTTCAATTACCATCAAGTAGAAGAGGGAGAAAGAAATGCTCAAGAACGGGATAGAGCTGCGCTGTTAATCGCTCCCTGGGGCACAGAAAGCTCCCAGATTCAGGAATAATAGGGAAGTCTCTGGAGAGGCAGCGAGTGGGAGAGTCAGAGGGTGGGCGGATGGGCGCCGGTGGCTGTGGATTTTTTTTTTTTAAGTGAAGAAAAATGGGGGAGGAAAGTAAAGGGGAGATATTTTGAGAGCTAATTTCTAATGCTTTCTTATTAAAAGCTTCTTACTTCCCCTTGGCGTAATGTGACTACATGTGTACGAATGAATAATCCAATAATTTATATTAAAAATGGTTTTATAACATCATGCCAATGTGAAAATAGATTCACGTAGAGTGAGTGAAGCCAATTAGGGGCATTAATGTTATTTTAATCAGTTACAGCATCCTAAATTTACAGTTTTTGTTTTTAGCAGCTTAAAAATAAGCAAAAGTTTCAGTTTCTGTGGCTCTTTTTAAAAACAGTGTGCACCCACTGAGTTCACTGTACTATAAAAAAATATGTATATTTTTTTTTATATCTACAAAAACTTCTGTTGTTCTTCAATAAACTCAAAATGTTCTTCTTAGAAAGCTGAAATAAATCACTGTCACTCACTTCTGCCATATTTTTATAGACTCAAAATAACAATCACTTTAATTTTAACTTAGATTTCAAACAAAATTAAATTAACAAAACAACAATCTAATCATCAGGAATACCACTGTTCTAAAACTGGAAACTGGTAGCCTTTTTATGTTTGTATTCTAATGTAAAAATATGTAAAAAGTTCCGATCCAGTCCCTGTCAGGAGTCTCCATCAAGATTTTTTTTAAATATTTAACCTAACCGATAAAACCTAAGTTATAAAGACCTAAAGTGAAAATGTGTGAAAAAAAATCATTTTACAAAAATTGTTCACTTCATCCACTGTGTGTTATGTTGCTAATAAACTCGGCTGTCTCTCCCTTTCCTGTTCAGGCCCAACTTTTAACCAGTCAGCATTCAGCATTGTTGTTGGGGGTTGCACACAAGCATATTTGCATACTTAAAATCTTTCACTCTGCACAGTCAAATACCAACACAAATAGACTCAAATGCAGTACCATGAAGCCTACTTATTTGTAATGAAAATACCAATTTTTAATGGTTCCTTTGTAAAGCGATAACATAAGAATCTATAGCAGTCTCTGGCTGTAGATCAGGTTGACAGACGTTTCACAAAATCATAGTAGTAATATTCCACAGTAAATTATAACTTGTTCTAAAGCGCAAACTACCATATATTACATGTCTGTCCTGTACAGCTGGACAGGTCATTGGATATTTTAACTCACTGGATGCAGCTGACTCCCCCTGCCTCCTGCATAGTCTTCATGCTAGTCCTATCAGGGGGAAGAAACCAATATCCATCTTCTTATCTCTGAACTAAACCTAAAAAAAAGTACAAGTATATATACTGTATATCTTCTAATAATTGCCTGTCTCTTATTGACGCCCATTTCTAATAAACAATGGTTGGAAAACATGTCACGACAAATAGACGCCGGTCTCCAATAGTAGCCAGGCGACCTTCGACCCGGAAGTCCCTCCACGCTGTCTTCTTCTTCTTCTTTTTAAATTTTATTGGCAGTTAGCAAACAACTGAATGGTGCATTACCGCCACCAACTGGTATGGAGTGTGACTGGAACGTCGCTCCAAAAAAAACCCCAAAATAAACCCCTTCGCGCTGTCGTCGGTCCTCCCGCGTCTCATCACTCGGCCAGCTGTTTCCAATCAGCCTTCATCTATGACCAGCGGCATTTAAGTTGGATGCAGCGACCATCAAAGTGGGATTATAAAAACACTGAACTTTTTGGTCTTTTACTTCCTCTCCTGGAGAGTCGGGCGGAGAGAAGATTCGGGGAGCACCACTCGTGCACTGGGCTACTACAGACAAGGAGACACTCGGGAGCAAAGGAGGAGCACAATTGGGAAGAGCATTATTTGTGAACTGTTGGAATACGTTTTGTAGCACTGTAAATAAACTTTCTCACCTCAGTCTATAAACCGCACCTGGGTCCTCTTTCCCTCTCACTTCCATGACAATTCCATCTGAGAAGGGAATAAGAGCCGGTCTCCAACAACCGCCGGTCTCTTTTAAACGACGGGCCGGCCGAATAATTTTTTGACTAAACCCCGGGGCTACTAATGGAAGATATGCGGTACTTTAAGTCCGTTTTAATTTAAAATCAAAAATGGTTATTATGCAAGTGAGACAATAAAGGCAATCTGTAGGAGCTTTAGAAGCAAACCAGAACTCATTTTCTGAAACAAGTGTCTGAAAAATCTCCCCTCAGCGGTCAAAGCAAGAGAAGATGATTGACAGGTTGGATGCAGCTGCTGGTTCAAAACCCTCCAGTCAACAGCTGGGGATTTCTCTCTGCCCTTCGTGTCTTTTTTTATCCAACCTAACCTTTCATCTTCTTTCCATTCATTACATGATATACACCCAGTTGCCTTTGCCTCTTTGTTTCCTTGTGTGCCTGTGTCACACTTTTCTCAAGTTTCACTATTGCTCTGTGGTTAGTTAGCACGTTTATGCAGACAAGACACATCTTCCATGCAAACTATGGATGGCTGCAGCGGACAAGAAGGGTTTCGGTGCAACTGTAGCCAATTTCCCTCAGCATCAGCCACCAACCACTTGCCAACCAATCAGGGTACATAAATCTTTCCTTAGTAACCAGCAGGTGTCTAGGGGTCGCTGACCGTTGTCTAGGCTTCTATGAGTGGTACCTTACTTTGCCTATGTTTGTTTTTAACCTCCTAGGACCTGCCGTCCACATATGTGGACATCACATTTTGGGTTGTTTAAACCAAAATACAACATTTTGCTCTACAAGGGCCTGATATCATCCTGATATCATCTTACGAGGACATTATCCTGCCACTGCCACTGTTCGATCAGATCTCATTTTTCTCAGAAATAAAAATCAGTTAAAAAAACAAAATCTGGAAATTCTTTGTTTTTACATTCATCAGGTCCCAATCAGCCCATATAGCAAAGAGAAATTAAAAATGCATGCCATGAACGAGTTCGGGTCTTAGGAGGAACAGAGGATTCATATGACAGGTGGAAGACCAGCAGAGTGAGTATGACAGTTTAAAGAGATGCATTTTGAGATGGGAATTGAAAGTGGAGAGAATCAGTGTTACGGATGTTTCATGGGAGGCAATTTCAGAGGTGAGGAACTGAAGCAACTGTTTGGTAGTCAAACAGGCAAAAGATATAGTGAGATGAAGAGGAGAAGAAGAAGACCTGAGAATGTGAATGGGTGTGTAACTTGCAGTACTTCAGAGAGGTACTGCAGGGTGAGGTTATGGATTGCCTTAATGGTGAGGAGCAGAATCTTGAGATCAATACGATATTTAACTGGGAGCCAGTGAAGTTGCTGAAGGACAGATGTGATGTGATAAATGGAGATAGTTCTGTGACTACTTATGGAACAGTTGAAAGCTATGGATGGGCTTGAGAGAAAGAAATATACAGGAAGCAATGTAGGACATAACCAAGGTGTGAATACAGATGGGAGTACTATTTTATTGTCACAGATAGACATTAATGTCTATATATATTAATGTATGAGGACCAAGTGACATAATTGCTATGAGCTTGAAAAGAAAGTGTGCTGTCAGGAATGACACCCAGAATCTTAACCTGAGGGGAAGGAGAAACTGAAGAGTTGTCAATGAGGAGGGAAGAATTTTGACATTTTGACATTTTGGATTTGGTGCCAATGAGAAAAAACAAGATTTGAATTCCTGGAGGCAAACACAGAAGAAGGTGGCTGGGAGAGTGGTGGTAGGTTTGGCTGACAGGTAGAGCTGGGTGTCATCAGCATAACAATGGAAATGGAAATACTGATAATTTCACAGAAGATACAACCAAAAGAAAATAGACAGATAGATGATAAATAGGTGAGGCCCCAAAACAGATCCCTGGAGAACAAGTGGTAGTAATCCGTAATTACTATTACTATTGGTATTTAGAGATCGAATTTAAACCAGTTTAAGGGTGTTTTATTAATTCCAATAGAGGCTAGTCTGTCAAGGAGGACGTTATGGGACATAGTGTCAAAGGCTTCATTTACATACATAGGAATCTATCTATCTATCTATCTATCTATCTATCTATCTATCTATCTATCTATCTATCTATCTATCTATCTATCTATCTATCTAAATTATATTTAAATAATTTTTAAAGGACTATTTTTATAAGAGTTTCCTTTCCTCTCTATAAAGGTGATGAGGAGTGCTTCGAGGTGGACCATCGTTCTGGGGAGATCAGGACAACTGGTCGACCTTTGACCCCCAGTAAGGAGTACCTCCTGCGGGTTCAGGCAGTGGATGGACATGGTCGTAAAGGGCCACCAGCCACTGTAGCTATCCTTGCAGGCTATCGGCCACCGCAGTTCACCAACTCCACTTACAGCCTGAATGTACCGGAGAACATGCCTGTTGGCCAACCGTGAGTCCCTACAGCAGTCTGACAGATTGTTTTCCCTTGTTTGTGTGTATGCTCTGTGAATATAACCACCTGGCTAGGCTGTTGGTGCTTACATTTAGTAAGTTATATCCACTCTAAGACACTTGAAAGTTCTGTAATATGTCAAGATATTAGTAGCTAATCTTTTAAATCCTGTAAAATGCAAGATGGCATTTGAGACATTTCATCCAAACTCCCAGACTGCTGCTTTACATTTTAACCCTTCAAAAGACACTTAGGTCTCACATGTTTACCAGTCAGAAAGAAAGTTTCTTTGGAAATATATGCCTGTGACAAGAAAGAGCTAAATGTTATTTCCCAGACCTGTATTCCTCCTTGTGCATACATAAAAGACACAGTGAAACTCCCAAAGAACAGGTTTGGATGTTTATTTACAATATAAGATGTTAGTTTAAGAGAAGCTTTTTGCTACACACTTGCTTTCTGAAACATAAACCTCAATAAGTAAAGGGTGAGAGTGATAGAGTAAGGTTTTTCTTTTTCTTATTTTTACTTGGCACAGATCCTTCTCTATTCAACAACTTTTTTCTGAAGTCTTATTTTTAGCATTTAGGCCTTCACCGGTTACACCAGTTAAACCAGAAGATGCCATATTGTGTGCTGGCAAACTTTCAAAGCAAGGTCTGTTGACAATGACTGGTTCACCCTTTGCATGGATGTACAGATGTGTACAAACCAAAATGCCTAGCAGTTAACATATAAAAATACAATACTTGAAATTGACTAATTATAACAAATACTAAGTGTATATTTCCTGTATGATCCATTAGTACAAGTTTTGATACAGCACCTTATGCTGCTTTTTATCAAACAACTGCATTAGAAGTCATCTAAAAGGTACCGGTTTTATGTGCTTTTAATTTATATGTTTATATATGTTACTGACAGGGTTATACACAGAGACACATATTAGAAGTACTTGTAATGTTACATCTGGTACTATTGTTGTCAGTAGGTTTTATTAACAAAAGTGTCTGTTTATATTTCTGCCTCCATATTTACAGAAACATGATTTGCATTCCACTGCCTCAGACACAGAATGTGAAAATGGCATTTGTGCATATGTGTGTCTGTCTGTGTGTGTCTGCTCCCTTGCTTTGCATGTCATGTGATGCATGAAAAGATGAGCCCTGTAGAGCGAGACAAAAGGAAAGAAGAAGAAGGAGGAGGAGGGAGAGGTGGAGGGATGTGGAGAGCGTGAAGAGATGATAGAGGAAGGAAGGAGAGGGAAGAGAAGAAAATGAAGGATAGAGGGATGATGCAGAGAAGGCTGGAGTGGGTGGAGGTGGTTGAAGAGGACCCAGATGTATGAGTGTGGCCTGAGGCTGAGAATTTGAAAGTGTGGCAAATTCAAATATTTATTAAAAGCGAGGTCTGGATAAACATGAAGGGGAGTGTGTGTGTGAATCCTCAGGGCTGCTGGCGCAAAGCACATTGTATTAATATCCAAGTATCCATGCCACCCTGTGAGCAGTGTGTGTGGGGGTGTATCTCTGCATGTGGTTTCTGTGTGTCTCTTCTTCCATTATGTCCCTTTTATGTGTTTTTATGTCCTCACATGCACATGTCCTCTGACCGTATGTGCTTCTGTGTGTGCGTTTGTGCATACATGTGTGTTAGTTTAAGTTAAATTGATTAATTGGGTTGCAGTGGTGTCTGAGTTCAGAATAATCCATGAAGGCTGCAGACTTTAAACGCAGCACTGGAGCTCGACCAGCACGTCACAGCTCCTCTGCACTTTATAAGTCTGTTTGGAAAAAGAAATACAGACCAGCTTTCTGCAGACCTGTGGTCATGTTTATACTTTAGGCAAGGCACACCACGTTCATTCAAAGAAATTCAAAGTGCTTTACAGAGATAAAAACGGGAATACAAGCAATATAAATAACAACGGTGCTAAAATAGCTAAGGAAATGTCACAACCAATGAGTAATGACATTTAAAGAACTACAAAAGTTATGGAAATTTCTCAGTATTTTCAACTTTTAGGGGGCTTAGCTAACAGTTCCCCACTGGCTGCAGTATTTTTGCTAAGTCATACTAAAGACATGACTTGGATTTGACTGTGAACTGGTGCACACAGTAAACTGATACAGTATTTCATCTGATTCAAAAGACGATAGAGATCGAAGAAGATAAAATACAGCCTTTTAGTAAACTTTTTTTTGAAAACTGATATGAGTGCTGTTTAAATTTCTTGCTTTGTGCGTGTGTGTGTGTGTGTGTTTCCATGTCCATGTAGAGTCGCAGTTGTCCAGGCTGTCTCCTTCCAGAAGAAGACTCTCTCATACATGCTACTGGTTAATCCTGGGAATCTATTTAGCATCAACCAGGAGAGCGGAGCGCTTAGCCTCACCAGGAACGTCGACTATGAGAGTGGTCACAACCTGCACACCCTGCAGGTCCGAGCTTCTGAACCTGACACCGGCCTTAGCAGCGTGGCAGAGGTACATCTACACTACTAATATACTATCTATAAATCTGTCTAAAGTGACTTAAAGTGATATTTTTGCAAGTTTGATATGTGAATGCAAGCTCTAAAATTAAATACATCCATGTCAACAGCATGTAGCTACATCTTTAACACACAGCTTTATCTTTTAGGACAAAGTTATGGTTCTCTGCACTGCAGTTAAAACAATAACCAGGGAAAAATACCAGTCAGACAATATGATAATTGAAAATAGATGATTTAGAGGGCGATTGAAAATAATGTATTATATCTGATAACTGGTGGAGAATGGTAGGCACTCTAAGTGTTCCCACATCGATGGCATATTAAACTCTTACAATCGAAACAGATGATAGCCATGGAGTATTATGGTGTGAATTAGAAGGTCAATACAGAGTAGTAAGTGCTATCACAGCCTCTAGAATAAATCTACAACAGTTGCACAGCTCATCATCACACATATCTGAGAACATGTAAGGGTGTTGTTGACCCTTGACAGTTCAGCATACCACTTCTCTGATGAAAACTCATTAATTTAAAATGAGAAAGAAAGTGCTGCTGCTGAATCAGATGCTGTGATGCAACTCTTTCATTTACTGTTTATTAAGTTTATGTGTTTATTTTGTGAGCATGCCACTAAAAACAAACTGCTGAGCATCCCGTGAAGCTCTCATGATGAAAACTCAGTGAAATGCACAAGTTCAAAGCTGCGTTCAGAATTCAGGAATCACTTAGGAATCAGCAGTTTGTAAGGTGCAGGAGCCTTCTTTTTATTTTGTTACAGGGTTTGCACAATAATAGATTATATGTGGCTCAAGCACGCACACACACACACACACACACACACACACACACACAAACGTAAAGTGCCGAAGCCTGGTTGCTAAGTACTGACTTTTACCCTCAGAGTAAGCTTTGAAGACTTAATACAACAGATATCTACATCTGTTCACATTAACACACACTCCCACATGCACACACACCAAGAGAAATCCATTATCACCTGCTCTCAGTGTCCAGATGGTTGAGACACAGAGAGAATAGCTGCTAAACTACCAGTGTCCCCCAAAGGCCACTGCTGCTCTATAAGCTTGGCTGGCTAATTCACTATAAATGCCCTGCCTGTTCGTTCATGCCGTGTGTGTGTGTGTGTGTGTGTGTGTGTGTGTGTGTGTGTGTGTGTGTGTGTGTGTGTGTGTGTGTAAAAGAGAGAGAGAGGGTTTTGCAGAAAGCAGCCTCTTCAGCACTGCTTATGTTGCACCTTACTGTAGCTTCTGCAGTTTTTATTGCCTCTGGCTTCATCAGACATTTTAAAGCCGTCAACATGAAGTCTGTCTCTTTCCATCGTTCAGTCCAACAGCTTTATATTGACGTTTGGTGTCAAGCTTGGTACCTTCTTCTGACTGTTAATATTATATGAATCTAGACTACACGCGTTTTCCCTTTTTTCTCAATATAGAAACCCCAAAGACTTTAAGATTGTTTCAATAACTCGGTAAAATAGCGTCTCTTTGCCACCTTTAAAGGAAAAAGATCTGTAAATATATAACATGAAGGTATGAATTTCGGAAAAAAATTATGTCCATGAGCAGCTTTTGGTTTGTTAATGAACCATTAGCTCATAAGTGCACTTGTCTTTGCCTAAACTAGATAAAGAACGTATCTTCACCCAGCATGTGGCAATTGGCTGATGGGAATTTTGCCCCAAAATTTAGCTACATGACCTTTTGTCTGCTTGGTGCAGATCCAACTGAGTATCACTTAAAAACGTTTAATATACACACCAAAGTCTCTCCAAAGTGTAAAAGGACATGCGTGCAAGTTGCAGTACCAGCAGAGGGAGATATTTTTTATTTCAAGCCAAAATTAGAATTATCACATGAAAGCGTTTAAATAGACATTATTAGCATATTTATATGTAAATACATATTAGCCACCTAGCTTAATCATCTCACCTAGCTGTAGATACTCACTCTCGTCCCTTTCGTCTAACCTCTATACTAATTCATGAAGATTTTAACTCATAAATTCATGTTTGGATTCTTAACTCCAGAAGACCTAATTCCACTGATTTTCAGTCCCTGCCTTCTTTAAGAAAGGTTTGACAGCCACCCTTCAGTTAAAACCATTTACAATGAAGCTTCAGGAAACATTATATGGATGAACAGAAGAAATGCTAAATTCTGTGTTTGTACTTAGTATTTGTATTTATTGCTTTCAATTAACAACTGGTCAAATCTAAATGTCAGTTTAGACTGACAGATATTAATTAGATATTAATCATTTGAGTATTGCATAGCATTTTATTTTATATGAAATCAATTTCTTGGCGGATATTAAGAGTTTGGCACGAGTACAGTAATGTGTGGTCATGGTGTTTCATAAAGTTCTTGACTTTAAAAATGTTTCTCATTACTAATAAACACTTGCTCTTATTCTTCATGCACTAATGAATCCTCCAGAAACTATAAAACTGCCATTGTTTTCTGTCAGTACAAAAAAGTCACACAAATCATGTGCAGCAAATGATAAAATCAAGTAATTACTGTTATCAAGTGATTACAGTGCTGACTGCAGTCAGTGCTTCTTCCTTTGTGTCTTTCCGATTTAAAAAGGTGTGTATGTGCTTTTTTTGTATCGGTCTTTCAACATAGGAAATACATATTCACCTGTTGAGCTGGATGTGAAAATAATAAGGACTAGCGTTACTGTTTACGCTTCTAAATATTCAGTGCATGTTTGCAGAAGCAGTCATGCATCTAAATCCTCTCTGCTTGCCTCTCCTCTGCCCTGCTTTCATTACTGAACAGGTGGTGTGTCGAAGGTTCAGGACTGCAGAGAAAATCTGTGCTCAAGTGGTCATGTCTGCAGCCGACCAGTTAAATCAGGCTTTATGGGAATGGAAAATAGCATTTTGGTTGGGCTCCAGGAGCTCGGGATAGTGGGTGAAACTAAACTGGTACGGCAGAGAGGTGATGATGCAGAGGCTCAAGATTTAGGATGTTTGAAGAAAAGTGGGGAGAATGAGACAGGAAAATACCTTTGATCCTTGACCAAAGGACACATGTCTTCACAATGCTTCACAATGCGTCAATTATTTTGAAATAAAGTATATAAATTTAATAAAGCCAAAATCTCTGGTGTTACACTAACCCTTTGTTTCTTTTGATAAGAGAAAGAAAACAAAACAAAACTTACTACAAATTTTAAACTAAGTCTTCATGGCAATTCAAAATACATAGACACTGGTTTGATTGGGTCTTTTAATTTTGATTAGTTTAATATAGTCCTGAAACAAAGAATTTTTTTCTGCCTGATTTCTCCTTTTTTTGTGTGTATCCCATAATAAACTGCATTATACATTCAAAAAAGCTCTGATATAAAATAAAGCCACCCTGATGAAATACAAAACGCTACTCTTGTAATCAAATTGAAAAAAAATGATTACATACCTACCAGCTGTGATCACTCAAATCATTTCTTAACCAGTAAATTTCATGAAGATGGAGTGGCACATACAAACCACAGGACAATGTTTTATGGACAAATAGGTTAAGAACACTAAGTTAACTTTGTTGTGTGAAGAAGACTCTTGATCATACATTTAAAAAAAACTGGAGTCTAATAGATAGAAATGCAGTTAAATAACTTTAATACCTATGGCAGTTCAAGCTCAAGCACAGCTGGGTTTTGCAGCACAGTGATTCAAAGCGACCTGAGACCAGGTCCGTGTTTATATAGCTCAGAAAGAATTCATTCATAGTTTTGCAGTGTTCTGGTCAAAGTCCAGACATGAATCCTACTGATGTTGTGGGATCTTTAAAAATCAGGTCATGCTTGTAAAGTCTCTATTGTGGCTCCATTAAAGCAGTTCTAAAAAGAAAAGTGAGACCAAAAACTTTCACAGCGCCATAAAATAATTTCTATTTGTTGGACTTGCTTTTGTTTATACTTAAATATTATAGAAAGGGATTAAAAACTTCCAAAGCACTCTATGTATAGTGAGTTGCAACTATACGTAGAGTGCAGATAAAGTAGATAAAGCAGCAGATAAAGCTCCATCTTTAGCTGCTGTAGCAGTCATTAAAATGTGGTTGAATCAGTGATTATGTGTGACCTAATTCTTTTTTTTTTGTCATACTTTACAAAGCTTTTCTTTACTGTGATGAAATAACTCACCTGTTCACTCCTGCTGGCTCACACTGAAATTAATATGAAACCGATATAAAGTATAATCTGATACCAGATAATAATAGTGGGACACTCCCTGCAGGTGGTTGTACACATAACGGATGAGAATGACTGCACACCAGAGTTCCTCCACTCTATCTACACCAGAGACAACATACCTGAGAGCATCGCACCTGGAACCTCACTGCTGCAAGGTAACGCACACACTGATCTGTGAACTAGGGTCTGTGTGAACACAAAACCAACACATAACACCTGTGGTTAGACTGTGCAGCTCATCTGTGTGTGTGTGTGTGTGTGTGTGTGTGTGTGTGTGTGTGTGTGTGTGTGTGTGTGTGTGTGTGTGTGTGTGTGTGTGTGTGTGTGTGTGAGTCAGAGCCATCTGTCATAGCTGCTGGTGACTGGTTGAGATCAAACACTCCAACTTCAGCGAGGCTTTGCTCTTATTAGGCGGACAGCCAGCATCACATCCTCACACACATGCTTATTTTTCCCCCTGTCTTTGCGAGGACTCTTGTTGACATACTACATTACTGAGCTCCTTTAACCGAACCTGAACTTTAAAACTATGTCTGAAACCCCAAGCACGCCTTTGAAGATGTTATCCCACAGTGAAGACTAACTACATCAATCTTAAGGCTCAGATTGGTCCTCACAGAGATAGACAAGTACACATAAGCATACATTACAACAGTGTACAAACTAATTTATTAAAAAAATGTCTCTCTTCTTCCTCTTTTTCCACCTCATCCTTCTCCTCTCGCCTCTATCTTTACAACCATCTTCTCTGACCTCTTCTTTCTGTTCCTTATTAACCTCCCACGACATCTTCTGGACTTTACAACAAAATTTCTTTCTTCTTTCATCTTTCTCCTCACTCTACCAACCTCCCATCCAGTACTTGCCCGGGACTGTGACTCCGGCATAAACTCGGAGATCTCATACTTCGTTCCCAGCAGTGACTTCAGCATCACATCTGGAGGTGTGGTCAGCCCCGCCCGTCGCTTAGACTATGAGCGCCCTAATCACATCTATGAGTTTTTGGTAGTTGCAGTGGACGCAGGAACACCCCCTCGCACCGGGACTGCCTCAATCCGCATCCGAGTTGCCAACACCAATGACGAGGCACCCATCTTTTCACAGAGCGCGTAAGAATTATTGTCATTCTTCTACTCTTTGCAGCAGTTTTCATTTTCATTTTTTTTCATCACCTTTTGAATTGTTAATACAAGTTTGTTTAATAATGAACATCAGCTGTGAGCTTTCTCTCGCTCTCTTTTTTTTCTGCCTCACCCCTGTCGCTGTCTGGGTCTCTCGCCCGCAGAGTCAATCTGTTAATTAAGTTTGTTTTTAACTCAGAATCTATTTTTAATCCCACTGTTCTCTTCCATCTGTTTTCACTTCATCTTCACCTCTCCTCCCGCTCCACTGTCTCTTTCACACTTTTATTTCTTCTACTTTTTTATTGAACTTTTTCCTGTTTCTGTCATCAGCCTATTTTTCTTTTCATACAAAGTACCGGTAATATACAGTAAAGAATTAACTTTCTCTCTTCCTGTCAGTTATAAGACCTTCCTAAGTGAGGATGCCGGTCCTGACACTCTGGTTGCCATCGTTCATGCCAACGACCCAGACGGAGATGGCGTCTCCTACGCCATCACTGGAGGCAATGAGGATAGCAACTTCCTGCTTGACAACCAGAAGGGTAAGGGAGAGTCAGTTGGTTGGGTGGTTTGATGTACAGTCATAAGTGTCCAGGATGTACAGTAGGGGGCTGAGAACGCAGCCCTGCAGGGATCTGGTGATGGGTGACAGTAGGGGGGAGAGGTGGGGCTGTGTGGGACTGATTGAGACTGTTTGGTTAAGAAGTCTTTAATCCAAGACAAGGTGGCATGGGTGTTTGAAGGTGGCCCAGTTTGGTGGTGATGTAGATCATTTCAAAATATACTTGCAAAGTTCTTTAAAGAGCATGAAAATAGATGTAAGCATTTTGCTTATTGGAAATGAGCACAACAGGTTTTCAGACAAACCACGAAGCCAAATTTAATTGGCAGTCCGAGTACATCTGGTAACGGTTGATCTCAACGCCAACCCTCATTGGCTGATGATTCCTCTCATATCCTTCTACACATCCAACTGGCAAATCTCATATAGGGCACACTATTGATAAGGTTTTACTCCTCCCCGCAGTTGCCGCAAGCCACTTCATGTGCTTCTATCCTGGGTTTAACTAATCGATGTCATGTCCATTGACACTGCAGAGCCATAGAAGAGTCAAACCAAACAGTTAAAATCACTGCAGACAGAAATAACAATATGCTTTTAATTTAACATGGAAGGAAGTGGCGATAGAAACGCAAACAATTTTTCATGAAGGTGGCTATAAAGGTAGAAATACTCTAAGAAATCCAACTGATCTGGCTTTTAAGAGTTTTCAAGCAGAAACCAAGGGATGTTCTGGTCGCCTCACGATTGGTCACTTTCAGTGCATCACAGCTACACTCAGACACACAGCCTTTTGATTGACAGTTTCAGTTCCACTGTTTCACCTTGTGAACAGTGTAAGAAAAGGCAGTTTATACAGTAAGGTTCATCCAGATGAATTAATGCATCTAGAAGGATTTAGGAACAGACCTACATACATTTGCTATGATTATTAAAGTAAGACAATAAAAAAAAACATGCAAATATTATTAGAATATGTAAATATTCTCTTCATTTGACCAGTACTTGTTGTGATATATTGCTGTGGACTCACCCATGGACCAACAGCAGCGACATCTGCTTTGAATAGGACAAAAACTCATTAAGTGATTATGAGCATTTTATTTGTTTGCCAGCAAAGTAGCTTTATCAGACACAAACAACACAAACAATAACTTTTATACACATACACATAGCAGCAGCATTCAGATCACTCTAACAAGCTGCACACACACATACACTCACAGAATAAAGTGGTTGTTGCCATGGTGACGAGTATTTGGGATAAAGCTTGGTAGCATTAACAAGGCCAGTGAACCCCCCTAGAAAACACACACACATACACAACCACACACATAAATAGAAAGAACACAGACACACAATTTCAGAATCAGTGCAGTAATATATAAACTATTAGAATATAAACTATTTGACATAACTGACTAATTTACATATTTGTCTCTGTATCTTTGTGAGAGTCAGTTTGAGCTAAGAATATTGGTTCTCATTTTGGGACAGAATTACGTGCGGATTAAAGGGAAATTCACTGTTTCATACTGAACTCAGGTAAAGGTCAACACCTTTCATGCACACCTACTGATTGGGACCACTTAACAACGAGAAGATAAGCTTGTAGGCTTTTCATTACCATATTTAATCCTTTGTTCCTTTTGTGATTTTTTTTTAAAAATGACGTTGCATTTCTTAATGTCGTTTTCTCTTGCGCTGTTTATTTTCTTTTTGCCTTAAATTGAGTGGCTTCTTGACCTTATCTGATTCATTCATATTTAAAGGATTTTACAGTGTTGTATGTGTGTGCAAATAAAAAAAATCTGTATTCACTGAGTATGAGGCGCCAGGGGTTGCATCATGTCCATGAGTTTTCTCACAGAAGTACAAGTATATATGTGTATGTCAGAGAAAGACACTTTAAAGATAAAGTTCATATGCAGCACTGAGATGTTCAGTCATATTTTTGCATGTTTATCTGTGTGTGTGTTCATGTGTATGTGTCTTTTCCTCTCTCTCTAAGCCGCTGTGTCACCTTATCACCCAGCATGCACTGCTGCACTGCTCTGTGCCCCACACACATATGCGTCCATGCACAAAGAGATATAAACATGAACATTTGCACATAAATGATATTTTAAGACTCTGTCTCTTGCACACACACACACACACGCGCGCGCGCACACACACACACACACACACACACACACACACACACACACACACACACACACACACACACACACAGACTCCAGCAGCAGATGGCCTTTGGCTTGCTTGGCTGTTCTGCTTTGTCACTTCAAAGAGTTCTGAAGTATTTTCATGTAGATGTGTTCGCTCTCTCTCTCCCAGCCTCTGTGTCTCTATTCATGTTTCTACCAAAGCAGCTTATTTGTTTGTTTGTTTGCTCTGCTGCTCTGTTATGTTAATGTGCAAGTGATTGTTAGCGCAGAAAAATATGACATTTGTTTTAGGCCCGAGTTAAACTAATGCAAGGTTTTTTGCTGGCTGCGGTTTGTGCCAACAATCTGTGCTGTTGGTGACCCACAGAGCAGAAAACATCACAGCAAAGTGTTTCATCTATGTTGTTTTTAAGCTCAACATGTCAGTTGTCCTTTACACCAACTTAAGCTTTTACTATTTTGGACACAGAGGCTGGGAGCCTCCATCAACAGACATTCGAACAACGTGTAACAAATTTAAAAGGAACATCACATCATTATATAAAACTCCAAATCCAAAAAAGTTGTGACATAACTAAAATGTAAATAAAAACATCATATATTTACATTGATATGCAAATATAAACCTTTATTTTATAAACAGTAGAACATAGACCACGTGTCAAAGAATTTGAGACAGGGCCAGTCCATAAACATCTGGGAACTGAAGAGACCTGTTGCTGGACCTTTTTTGTCCATTCCTGTCTCATGTAGGATGAAGCTGTACAACAGTCCTGGGTCATCTTTGCCCTTGGCTGACATTTTTATAGATATAGATACTGAACCAAGGTCTGGACAGCTAGTTCAGTATCTATATTCTTCTACTACTATTGCTGGAATAGATGCAGTAAATGGTTTAGCATTGTTGTTGTTTAGCATATGCAGGGTCTTCCCAGGAAAAGGTTTTGTCTGGATCTATGTGTATACCTTTAAGCATTGACGGGGCCTTTCCAGATGTACAAGCTGCCATTTCCATAGGCACTGATGCACCCCCACACCAACACCATCAGAGATGCAGGCTTTTCAACCGAATGTTCATGGTCCCTCTTCTCTTTAGTCTTGAGGATGTGAAGTCCATGTTTTCCAAGAAGATTTCAAATTCTGATTTGTTTGACCATTTTGTCAGTCCATTTTAAACAAGCTCTCGCCCAGAGAAGATCATGTTCACTTATAGCTTCTTCGTTGCATCATAGAGCTTTGATCTACATTTGTGGATGGCACGACAAACTGTGTTCATAGGCAATGATATCTAGACATTTCCTGAGTCTGTGCAATAATTTCCAGAATTATTGATTTTACAGAATTATGTCTATTTTTAATGGAGTTCTGCCTCCAGGTCCCAAAAGAGGTCCCAAAGATCACAGGCATGAATGTGGATATTCATCTTTGGAGATTTCTCTTGGAAACTTTTGATGATGTGGTTTACTGTAGATGATGACATATTTAAAGTCTTCACAATTTTACATAGTTCCAAAACGTTCCTGCAGTTCAAACAACTTATATGTTCTACTCTGAATGAAATATGGTTTTGTAAGATTTGCACATCAATTTTTTTGAATTGGTATTGTAACTGAACCCATCCATTTGCACTCACATTCACTCCCACATTCACACCTATGAGCAATTTAGAGTTTCCAATTAACCTAACCCCACTAAGTGCATGTCTTTGGACTGTGGGAGGAAGCCACAGACCCCACGCAAACACAGGAAGAACATGGATGGATGGATGGATGGATGGATGGATGGATGGATGGATGGATGGATGGATGGATGGATGGATGGATGGATGGATGGATGGATGGATGGTATTGTAACTGAACCCCTTAATTTTACTAATAATGCTTCATCTAACACTTGGTGTGTATACCAGCCTTTGTATCAAAGTCATTTGCTATCTCATAATAAGAGATATTAATAGCTTGGTAAAGCTATTAATATTTTTTTTAAATGGTATTTAAAAAAGAAGCTTAACATCCAACTGAAAACTCTTCCATACAGAATTCAGTGTATTTATAGCAAAGCCAGTGAGTGTTTATAATTTGCAATTACATGGCTTGTTAAGGTGACTTAAAAATGTCAAATAGTTGAGTTGAAACTGAGGTACTTTTTAGAAACACAAACATCCTGCAGTTTTACTATTATTATGTCTTTAAGGGAAAGCATGAACAGCAGCACTTACATTCTGTGTTCTCCTCCAGAGGAAAGTGTAAAGTGAACAGCGTCCCCTGGCATTAGAAACCACTTTTGGATGAAACATGAAAGAAACTGAAACTTCTATTTCTCCCTGTAGAAAATGGGTTGGGGTTTTTTTTTTTGTGAAAATCTGCAAAATAAAAGGAAACCATGAGTCCTGCCAGCCAACACCAGCCCTCTGTCATATTTAAATATGTGTTGATTACTTTTGGATGTTATCTGAAGACAAAACATAATGATACGTGGTCTCGAAGTAAAAGAAACAAAAGTGAAGGCACAAATTACCAAAAAGGCTACTAACCATAAAGTGTTGTAGCTGATAAAGTATCAAGCTACTTTATATAGAGTTTAGTGTTCCCCAATCTAGAGCTTGACCCCCTTGAAAAGGTCACAAGATAAAACTTAAACTTTCATTACATCCCAGTTTTTTTTTTTTCTGAAGGTATAAATGTAGCCCCAAGCAAATTGATCTGAGAGTCTTGTTGGGAATTATATTACAACTCTTAGAAATGTCAGAAACTCCACCAGCACATTTTCTAACTGAACAGGTTTTTAACTATAGTGAACATATCAAACAGTTAAAAAATGGAAACATATAAACACTATAAACATTTTCTACCATGGTTGATTTGCGCCACTGCTTATATATATACCTGTGTTTGTGTGTTTAGGTATTATTAAGCTGCGGCGGAGTCCTCCTCCACGACTGAGGGGGCCACAGTACGTCCTCAACATCACTGCCACGGATGACAACGCATCTGGTGGGCCATACCCACTTAGCAGCTCAGCGCAGGTCATTGTGGGAATAAATGACATCAACAACAATAAACCACTGTTCAAGGAGGTGAGTGGAGTTATTATTTATTATTACTTTATTGCAAATTAAATTACAAATTCTGACCTCTGACTTTGCTGTTTGGTTATCAGTGTCAGAACTACAGTCTGAACGCAGCGGTCCTGGAGAATCAGCCTCCAGGGACGTTCGTCCTGCGCGTCCAGGCTCATGACGCTGACATGGGCGTCAATGGAGAGGTCAAATATGGCATCATGAACAGAGATGGAGTGGCATCTGGGTTTGATATTGATCCTGATACTGGTAGGCTCTACAGAACCATTCATTGTAATTTTCACAAACAGTTCTTTCACGGCTTCTTCTTTCAGCTACTCCTTTTAGGTGTTTCCACAGCGGATCATCTGCCTCACCTTATCCCTAACATCTTGTTCTGTCACTCCCACCCTCTGCATATCCTCCTTCACTACATCCATGAACCTTCACGGTGGTTTTCCTCTTTTCTTCCTGCCTGGCACCTCCATGTTTAACATTCTTTTGTCACTATCCCTCCTTTCAGCCTCTTTCTTACTTTTTTCCAAAACGCTCAACCACAGCTTTTCCTCTGATATGCTCATTTACAATGCTGTCCTTTCTGGTCGTACCCAACAAAAATCTTGGCATCTTAATTTACAAACACCTCTTTGAGTTAGTTTCTTAAGTGATTAAGGTTTTACTGTCTTATTCCTTAATGTATTTCAAAAGTTTCCATATACACAGCACCTGTTGGATATCAGAAAAGCTTTACAATTCAGTCCAAACAGTGACAAATTGAAATTCTAAGTGTGTTAATGTCCTTACTGTGTGTCAGGTGTGATAACCACAGCGGTGAGTTTTGACCGGGAGCGTCAGCGGGAATATACTTTGTCTGTGACGGCCACCGATCAGGCAGAAGAGCCGCTCATTGGTATCTGTCAGATCACAGCGCAGATCTCAGATCAGAATGACAACGACCCCAAGTTTGAAAACAGCCGCTACCAGTGTGAGTAACATCGCGACTCCTCCCAGTGACTTAGTCCGTCAGCTTCTTGTTCAACACAACAACATCCTGTAGCTGTGTGTTTTGAGGGAGCAGAGGAAGTGTAGAAACCGTGTATTTGTTGTCACCATCACGCATCAATCTGCATCCTTGTAATCCTGGAAGCCCCTTAGGACTGATGAAATGTTCGCTGGCAGGTCCCAGAGCTCTCGGTTTGTTTACTATCTGTGCAAATATGTTTTTTGATAAGCATAGTGTCAGAAGTTCTCCTCGTCCGATTAGAGAAACGCACAGAGTATCTCATTAACTATTTAAGAGGCAGATTGAAATGTTTCTGGGACATGCATTTATTTAGCAGCTGTGAGTGTGTGTGTGTGTGTAATGGGGTGGGGTGCGGGGGTGGTGGGGGTTCATTTTCAATGATGGAAATGAGCTGGAAATCTTGAGCTTGTTTAGACTGTTTCTTATTTATCAATACATCGTTATCAACATGTATTTGCTTTATGCTTAAGGGGCAGCTCGATCACTGGCTATTGGGTTTTTTCTTTTTTTCTTTTTTTTTTTGGAGGGGGGGGGGTGTCACTTTTTCTTAGGTTGTAACTTATTCTGAGTTTTTCTGTCTTTGAGTTTCTGCTTACCAGAAAGTGAACTGTGTCCTCTGGCAGCAGAAACAGCTTTCATATGCCTGTGAACATAAAATTCAAATAAATCTCAAGAAGCTTAAAAACTTGTTTTATTGTGATTTTTAAGTTAAAATCTGCAAACAAAAAGGAGAAAATTGATGCGGGTTGGTAATACAAACCCACTCCATTCTTCTGTTATGTTTGGTCATATTTACAGTGCTAGAGATGATATATGCAACTTTATGAAAACGTGTGTAAAAAGAAGCAGAAACTGAAACTTTAATAATTGGAATAAGTATCTGAATTTCAGGAGCAGGACCACGCCTCCAAACACACTCTTTCCGGTTCTCTTATATATAGGTCCCCCCAGTTCTACAAGCTGTTCATTCTCATTTATGTGCCCCACCCTCCCTCCCCTTTTCAATTCATTAACTTCTTCACTTCTCTTTAGTACATGGGGATCTGCCTGGCCTGGTAGCCGCCGCCAGTCCCCTTCAAGGCCTTCCCCAAACCGCAACTTAATTCATGTCCAAGCCATTCACCTTTACCTACTAAAACGCTGTCAAACCTAAAATGAGGACGTGGGCCCAGCTAGTGAAATGAGTGTAAAACACCAATTCTGCTTAAAAATTCTAGAGCTAAACAGGGCTGGGGTTCACTGGTACCTGTTATAACGCTGGGCTTTTTTAAGTGTAACCAAACAAGGTAGGATTAGCAACAAGAACTATATTAATACGACATAGATTTACATTTATTAAGGAAAAAGCATTGTCACAACTATTAATCACCTAAATCGATTTAAAGTACAATAAAGAGAAAAAAATCCAAAAGAAAATAAAATCATTGTGTGTACTGAGAATAATGCACATTTAGTGACGTAAACAGCAAAATTGTCTTACTTTTAATGTTAACTGGCATAATTTAAACAAAAGAAATTCACCATTGTGATGTAAGACTTTGTTTGTTGAAGTGAACCCTAAGAGGAAAATCCTGTGTTTGCTCCTCCTGCCGGTTTTTGTTGTTTTTCCGTGACACACATTAGACTCAGCAGGATCTGACGTGATTATTCAGTTGAAATGTATCCAGTGAGACCCGCGACTATGAAAAGGACATTATTATTGACATAATGCTTGAAGTGCAGTATTACAGAGGGAAATGCACCTCGTCGCCGCTCGTTGGTTTTGTTGTCTGATCAGCGCTGACACACATCACAGTCAGCAGGATTGGAGGTTATATTCATAAATTTAAAAATGCATCTGTTGACTTTGCAGAGTGAGATCCAGAAATGACAAAATGAGGTGACAGACTGCTGATGCGGCACAATGCTGTGTTTCCATTATTATAATATCTGCTTACCATCACAGAACATAATGTTACACTGCTTTCAGTCAACTTTAATGATTTGGGTATTCATGCTTTAGACATACACAGTGTTTCACCGTAGCCATCCCTGTAATTCATGTAGCAGTTGCAGTAACTCTAACTGGTACTAGTAGTACTTCACTCCCCATGTGACAGTTGATGTTTTCCTTGTCAGACTTTCTGAGAGAAGACACTCCAGTTGGAACTAGTTTCCTGCGAGCAGCAGCTCATGACGATGACCAGGGGAGCAACGCGGCAATCACCTATTCACTGTCCAGACAGAAGCCGGCTTACCTGCACATCAACCCCAGCACTGGGTGGATTTATGTCAACCACCCGATCTCTCAGGTCAGCAGTGCAGCAGCAACCTCTTCATGCCTCAGCATGATGCAATGTCCGAAAGTGTCCAGGCTTACAAAATTACTTATCTTATTAAGATCTCATTTCATTCTCACAAATTGTTAAAACTTCCTGGAAATGAGCACCATCCTCAAAAAGCTGTTTTTGTACTTTGATTCCCCGCAACAAACTACAGACAACAAACTAGATGCAAGCTTTAATCTCTACTGTAAGGGTTATAATTATAATAATAACGTTATTAGTACTTTTAAAACACACAGTTACAAAGTACTTCACAGTCTGAATAAAGGTTTATATATGGTTTAAATAATCTCCTGGAAAAAGTGGGAAAAGTCACTCAGTGCTCAGCTGCGAGGTGGGGGCACCATGGTTGCACATCACTGTGTATCAGCCTCTGCAGTGAGTACATCCAAACTAATCTCTGTATATTTTGAATATAGACATAATCCAGGTGGAATAACACTTTGATGATAATCTTTACATTCTCTAATGAAAGCATGCTAACATTAATGTTAGCATAATGAATAATCCTAAATATTTCAGCATGTAGCAGAGTACAGTCTGTAACTGGTAAATCTGTTTTCTAATAAACCGGTTATGAGCTGTTTTATTTATTTAAAAAAAGAAATGTCCAATTTATCTTTGAAAAAAAAAAGAGAAAACCCGTGCGTATGCAGTGGAAGCCCAGATGTCCCAGTTTTACTTTGGAACTTGAATGCATCTTACAGCTGAAATTTGTCTCAAAGCCTCACATGGGTATGCGACTTGTCTGTGAGATGTTACGTGTTTTCGCAACCTAAAATTATCTGAAGCTGAACTTAATAAGTTGTGCGTAAATTAATAGTATTTATTAAGGTTTGGATGTACGCATTTGTAAAGTAGTTTTACGTGTGGTCAGATTGCTTCGTTGTTGTGTGCGGATTGAAGCACGAACTCGTGAGTCCCTAAAAGTTGCACACAAATCATTGTACACATTTGTAAATCATATCCTACGCATTTGCAAGACTTTTGAGGCAAACTCCTGTCCAGAGATAGATAGTGAGAAGCCAAAGTGCTTGCTCACAGGGAGGCATCTGGAAATTGACCTATAATTCTCTGAAATAGTGGCGTATAGGCAGAGTAATCAAACACAGCTGTTATCACTTTGTTCACTCGCCACTCACCGTAACAGCTTACTAGCCACTCCAATCCAATTGTAAATGCCACCCTAAATCTATTTAAACCCTGTCCAGCTATAATGACCTTGTGAAAAAACTATTTGCATGAAAGCAAATTAACGTAAGGACTGTGGGCCATATTACAACACAAAAACATGTTTTTTTAAATACTGAATAAATGTAATAAGCTGGATAGTATGTACATAAAAGCATATCCTCAGCGTGTAAACAAAGCAATGCAAAAAATTAAACATAACTGGGATATTATGAGGTCACAAGGTCAAAGTTTTTTCCAACAGCAACAGCTGCTCTGATGTTTCCACTGCGTGAGGAATGAAAGTTGCATCAAACAGACTGTTGTTTTAAATCTTTAATGGTTGTCATCATTATGTGTGTCTGATTTCTCTTCAGTGCAATCTTACAATGTCAAAATGAAAATCCATAATGAAGCGAATCCGTCTGTTAAGCTAACGTCGGCGATGAATGATGCCTACTGTTCTTTTTCTTTTGTCACTGTCATCTCCTCTCTGTTCTTCTTCTCTCTGGCTCTCATTTTCTTTTTAACAGCACTTCAGTCAATAATTTAGCAAAGGAAAATGTATCCCTACCCACTTTTTGCAAACAAACCAAAGGATCAATATTTTCTTTCTCCCTCTGCTCAAATATTTACAATTTTTACAAGTTTTCAGCTTTTCTAAACTATCAAACAGCTACTTGATCATTAAAATTAGATTTTGAAGATAACAAGACCAAGTTTTAATGGCAAATCCTTTTAAATAGCAAACACTCTTATTTGTTTGGTAAAACTTGTTCAAGTGAAAATGTTCTGATCAGAGTCATGAGTTCCTTGATCTTAATGACTCCCTGTGCATCTCTTTGTAGACATCCAGAATCAACCAGCAGATTGTGGCCTCAGATGGAGGGAACCGCAGCAGCTCAGTGGAGCTGACTGTTATCATCACAAACGTCCACAATCAGCCACCACAGTGGGAGCAGTCCGAATACTGGGTCACTGTGCCGGAAAACACCGTCCGAGATGCCAAGATAGTGGTGAGTTTGTGATGAGAACATTGAGCCCTGAAATGGTAAAATGGTAACTAAAAAAACATTCAACTTTCACTTTTCAAGAAACCATTTTTTAAGATGGTTTGAGCTTTGTGACACGGTGTGCGACCTTGTCAAAGGGATGCCCATTGTCAGCAACAATACTTGGGTAGGCCGTGGTGTTTAAATGATGCAATATGGGCAAAGAAAATTCTCCCCACAACACTACAACACCACCAGCCAGAACCGCTGACACAAGGCAGGTTGGACTCATCCTTTCATGTTGTTTATGCCAAATTCTGACCCTACCAGCCAAATATCACAGCAGAAATCGAGATTCATCAGAAGAGGAGGGTTTTTTTTTTCCAATCTTATATTGTCCAATGTTGGTGAGTCAGTGCAAATTGTATCCCTGGTTTCCTGTTTTTAGATGTGGACCCCAGTGTGGTCTTCTGCTGCTATAGCCTATCCGTTGTATCAAGTGTTACCATTTGAGTTATTGCTGGCTTCCTACCAAAGCAGTCTGGCCAGTCTCCTCTGACTTCTGTGTCTGGGAAAATCCCAGTGGATCTGCAGTTTCTGAAATAATCAGACCATCCAGTCTGGCACCGGCGTCACTTAAATCACCTTTCTTCCTCATTCTGATGCTTGGTTTGAGCTTCTACGGGTCATCTTGACTATGTCTGCTGCCAGATTGGCTGATTAAATATGTTCATTAATGAGCATTTGAACAAGTGTAGATAACAAAGTGGCTGGTCAATGTAGGTCTGTGTGATCTGGGAACTGAAGCGCATGTTTCTTTTCATCAGTATCACTGGCTCTAAGAGCTCGGAAGTGACATGGGCGAGAGAAGGAGATGCCTCGTAAAATGGGAGGAATATTTAAACTCGGTCACCCTCCTGCAGCAGTAAAAGAGTTCTATTTCATTTACATCCTGCTTCACGTCTTTGCACAGCACCCTGAGGAGGCTAGAGATACTCTTTCTTCTTCTTCATCCCTCTCTCCTCACTTTCCAGCTCATCCATCCCTCTCCCTCTCTGTGTCAGCACGTTTAGCCGAGCACTTCTAAACATTTTCTGCCGAGCAAACAACAAACCCGCCCCAAGTCTGTCTCACCTGACTCACTGCAACCAACACGCGCAATCTTACACACACACATGCACAAGTGCACACACAATTTGCTTGTATACCTCTGGTGATTTTTTCCCCCTCTTTTGATCCCTCCATCCTAATTTGCTTCCTATTCCTAAGCTGATGGTTTCGAAGGTAGAGGAGTTTTTACCCTCCAGCTGCTCGATTTCATGGAGGTTAGTCAGTTTTCGAATAGTTGGAGGGTAAGTGCGTGTAATCCTGTGTGTGTGTGTGTGTGTG
Organism: Pelvicachromis taeniatus; assembly: GCA_015108175.1. Classification (NCBI taxonomy): domain Eukaryota; kingdom Metazoa; phylum Chordata; class Actinopteri; order Cichliformes; family Cichlidae; genus Pelvicachromis; species Pelvicachromis taeniatus. The sequence goes on from VURO01009724.1 coordinate 43,675, forward strand.
TTTGGGTGTTGTTGTGCTTCTTTTCGACACCGTGTTTTCGCTGAAAAGACGGTGATGGTGATTGGAGGTTCCCACCCACAGCTCCGTCTGTCAGAGATGATTGAGCAGAGCAAGAAAATTACACCTGCTGTCGGAGCGTCACAATGGACTCCTATCACCTCAGAAAAACAGACGTTTAATTACTGTCTTTAACCTGACAGAGACTGTATGATGCAGTGAGAAGAAGAGAGGAGGGGGAGCTAAATTAGGGAAAGGAAAGCTTTATGGTACTGAAAGATTGGGGGGGGGGGGGGGGCGCTGGGTGGATTATGGTCTTTTTATGTTGACAGTAGGAAAAATATAAAATAACACAAGCTTTCTCCTTTAATCAGATCATACCAGTTGCATCTGAAAGAATACACTTTACACGAATGTGTTCCTTGTTGAATGTGTCTTGTTTTGTTCAAATTAACTGTGGAAGTGAGGTTTTTCTCCCTTCATCAATGTTTCATCTCCTTCATTTTTCATTCCTCCAGAAAAGGCTGAATCTTTCCACTACGCTCTCCCTGTCAAAAAGTATTACCTGAAAGCTGAGCCCAGATGCACAACTGTTGGACAAAATACAGGCAAAGAAAAAACAAAAAATGTATACATGTTGTTTTATGAGCAATAAATTCAGTGGACAAATATGTTAAGTTACCCAAACCTGGCTACATATACAAAACAATCAAAGGCTGAAATGTCTCCTCCCCCTCTTCCTCCCTTGACTCCCCTGCGGTGTTAATTGCGCTGAGGAGGAACTGTTGTTTTAAATTTAGCAGCCTTAATAAGGTCTGTTAATCACATTGTTAACGAGACAGAGGGAGGGAGACGCTGCTGAGGTGGAAGCTGCTCTGCGTGCGCGCGTGTATTAAATCTCCATATCAATAAGCTGAAGTCATCTCCTGCTTATGTGTGTGAGAGTCGCATGTTATAATAGGCCTCCTCATCAGCTGACTTCCTCTTGTTTTCTTCCCCATCCTGTTGATGTTTTCAGCGTTTGCTCTTACGCAAACACTTTCTCTCGTGGCCAGAAATGACTTTAAATATTCTCTTAGATTTCCCTTAAAATATCTTAAAATATGTCTTCTGGCTGTCCAGTGATGCTTAAAAAAATCATTTGGAAAATATAAAAAGTATCTCATTTCAAGCATCTGATAAAAGAGACTATGTCTGATGTATTGGAGAATCACACAAAACTGAGGAATTTCTGACCGTGTGCATTGTAGCTTTTTGAATAGCGTGCAATAGGGATGGACAGTTGTCTGCCTTTTCATATCACCGTATATTCATTATGAAAGACTGCAGCTAGACAATCCAGTCGCCACCGGGCATATGGGCCAGAAAACCTTCTCTGTAATCACTCATGTTAAATGTCAGCATAGGCAATACTACAGTGTAATATTTTGGTTAATTTTATTAGAAAAATATGCAAACGAGAACAACTACATTTTGAATTCAGCTCCAGAAAAAACAGGGAATATGATAACAGACAGCACAGTGGGTGGGTGGATGGGGGGGTCGGACCGTCCGTTTCTTTCTTTCAGTTGATTTGTATCAGTTTAATAAGGCTACCCACGTGATGGGCAGATAAATGAGATAATAAGACATGAAACACATGAGGCAGAAATACTAATTATGTTATTTGCCAGATAAATAAGCAAAGGAGCCATTAAAAGTGTAATTACCACATGTAAGCATCAAAAATGGAGCAGACCCCCACCAACACCACACACACACACACCAACCCTGATGACCCCACCTTACCCTTTTCAGCTGACTGCTAACTGTTAGCATTTGAAGCTGACAGGGCAATCTGTATTCCAGCTGCTGAATCACTCTCAGCACCAGCCGCACCAGCTGAGAGCGATCTGCTGCGATATCTCCACGGGCATTAATTTGTGTGGGAGAGGATGGCAGACACTGATCAGCTTAACTTCAGCGCGCTGCACTGATGTCTAATGAGATGATTTCTCATTAGTCCTGATTCCATACACTCTGCTGCTTCGGCCTGCTGTGAGGCTGAGCCACGCTCCACTAACATGTCCTCGCACAACTCTTCACCTGAAATCGGATGCCTTCATCTCGGGCTGTTTGTGAGAATTTAAATTAACATCCTGTTTAAAAATGTTAAGAGACTACCAATGGAAACTAAACAAGAAAGTCAGAGTCCTGGCGGTCCTTTTATAACTGCTGTAGGAAAGCAAAATGGGTTAAAAGTCAATTTTATACTCATCAGTTAAAAATCAATATCATAGTGAGAGATCGTTTGGAAGTAAAGATGAAATTAATTGGATAAACGGCGTGCAACATAAAATTCTTTTTGGTTAATAGATTCTGATGAAAAGCCACGTTGTAGAGCAGATGATATGAAAAGTAGGAAATAGAGATGGGATCCCCCGGAGTTCAGACAGTTGTAGTGGAACACTGTTAGCAAATGACTTGAAGGGGCTTCGGTTGAGATGTTCTGCAATCTGGATAAGATGGAGATGAAGTGGAGGAAGACTGCATGATAGATGGTCTGAAAGGTAGCAGAGAAGTAGTACAGTGACAGTAGTATTTGCAAAACAGGGATGCATGCAAATATATAGGCAGGCAAGAACTAAAAGTGAGAATGAAGTGTGTGAGTGTGTGTAGTCACCCAGGCATACTAAGTGGTTGGTAAACGCATTAGATCGAGACTGTTCGAGCTGCTGTGGTCACTGGGTCTGAGGGCTGAAAGGGTTTCAGTGTTTGAAGTGGCAGACAGCGTTTCTCACTCAGGGGAAACATGTTACCTCTCGTGGAAATGATGACAACGGCGCCGGTTGTTCAGAGGTGATTTTTTTTTCTCCTTACACTGGAGCTGACATAGGTTCTCCCCTGCTTTCAGTCTTTGCTTGAAGCCAGGCTAACCATGTCCTGAACTAAAGGGGTTAAATGATTTTGCACTGACTGTACTTTAATTATTTATAGTGGCCATTTTACAGAACCATTTACAGATGTGGCGGTCAGGCTGACAGATGCAGCGTTACACTGAAATAAGGAAAGATTTATTTGTTTGTGGTCGTCAGCAACCTTTTCTCTCCCACTCATCTGCCTGCTGGAGCTTAGCAGACAGAGACAGCCCTTGCTTCCTCCTTGATTTTTTAAAGAAGATTTTTTTTTTAAAAATCATGCATGTCCCCTTCAGTAAAAGCATCTTTCATCATCATTAATTATTAATACCAGAAAAATTGCTAATTAAACAGGTCACATTGCATTTTTTACAAGTACTGTCCGGCAGTTCAAAAATCCTGCTTTAATCATACAAGAACACATCCAGGTTAACTGCTGCTATTCATACAATGACCCTCTTCACAACTGGCTACCGAGACCACCTGACATATTTTATTTGCAGCTGAGTGGACACAGGAATGTGAGCCGGAGTTAGAATCAAAATAAATGAGCCCCCTTACACTTTAGTGAACAAAATACAATTATGAATAGAACTGTGGTAGCAAAAACCAGAGTGAGTCAATTAACTGGAAATGCATGCGTGTGTGTGTGTGTGCGTGTGTGTGTCTCCAACAATCCAGGTCATAGCTTACTGTTAAATGAGGTGGCATCACTCAACCATGGAAAATACAGTCCTTCCTTGGCAAGGTTGGGAGTGTGTGGTCAGGAAGGACAATGGCACACACAATATTTCCATCACTCCAAAGGACATTATATTGACTTTTTTGCATTTCCTTCCAACTTAACCCAACTATGACCTCGACCTAAAGCTGAACTCATTCTGAACACAAGCAAGAGGTTTGTAGTAATAAGGTTTAATGATTTCATTTCTGTGCCCAAAAAGGAGCAATATCTCCACAATGTGACTGTGTAAACAGATTTATGACCACACTTCCCTGGGGACATAAATACACACACATACACACTTTCTCACTCTAAGGTCAGCTTAGTCTACTGCCAGGAGCATTACACAAGTCTTAAAAGCTCTGCTGCTGGTAGAAGAACAGGTCAGGACAACACACACTGATCCAGACACATATTTTACTTTATTTTTTTAAATCACAGAAGGGAAAAACATCAACAAAGCAGAAACCGAATCCTTTTTGGGTATTTTGGAAAGTTTTCACCATGCGTGTTTTATTTCCATAGAAGGAATGAGTTGCAGCTCTGGCCGTTAAAACGTCGCATTCTTTGAAATGTAGTTGTGTATTTTAGGGTGTCATTATTCTGGTGAGTGTTATAGTTTAAAGATCTGGAACCCGTTGGAGCTGTTATAAAGATGTACGACCTCGTTGTCGACACGAGCAGCTGTGTGATAACATGATGTCATCATGAACCAGTACAGACTCTTCTTTGGCTTCTGCCTTTGACGGATTATAACGCAATGTGGGAGTAACTGCTTCAGAAATGGAGATAAGTCTGTCTCTATAAACTTGAAGCCCAAAAGGAGTAAACAGAGGTTTAAGGAGATGAGTTTTCGGTGTCTGTATATGGGATATCTTTTATTCTGTCTGCACTGCATGTAATCTGTCTGAGTGATGATCTCTGTTCCTGTCCTCGTCAGAAACGACCAACTCCGCTTGCTTTTGAAAAGATGCACTTGTAAAAAGAGCTCCAAATACCAGGCTACATATAACAACACTGAATTTTACAAAAACAGTGATGCCAGTTAATATTAAAGGTTGTTTAAAAATACACACATCTTTAAAACTTTTAAAACTCTTCAAACTGGATTTTAAGACCCAAAGGCATGACATCAGATCTGAGCGAACCTACATTTGTCTTTTGCAATCTCTTATCTTGCAGCATTTCTTTTATATATCTTTTATAGATCTTGCATTTATATGTTTTCTCGCATATGCTGCTTTCTAGTACTTGTATCAGAAGCTGTATTCTTCACAATCTTAACTTGAACACTGATTTGTGAACAGAAAAAAAAAACGACTGAGGTTTGTGTACTCAAATCATCACAGCTTGGTTCTGACTTTCTCCATAAAGCTCAGACATAAACACGGTAACACGATATTTCTGTATGTTCAGGCATATCATACATTCCCAAGTTTCCTGGATGTCACTCATCCAAGCTCAAAATGCAGACTTTATCACTCTTTAAAGAGGACCTTTACCTCTCACTCTCCATTATGCTGTAACCACTTACACCTTGGCACTTAAGCCAAAGGACACCTTGTGCATATTTCTGAATGACCAGTTCACCACAGTTGACACCCTGGGATGAGAATAAGTTGGAACTTTCCACCCAAAGATATATTTTTTATATTAGTTACAATTGTCACAGGAATTTTGAGAGGAAAGTTATTTGTTTTGGTTGCGCTCATTTAAAATAAATAGTAACATGAAATATTTTTACCAGTAATTAATAAATGATACACAGTTCAACACGGAAGCTGGGATTTTGCCACATAATTCCCTCTCTGATAATCAAAGCAAGCTGGATACTTTGCTTTAGCATTGATGAGCACTCTATAACTCATTAATGTATCTGGAATATTTGAGCAGCAGTCACGTTTGAAACCCTTCACATGATCTTTAAAGGATGTCCCCAAGGCTCTTGCAGTCTCCGACTTTGTGCTTTTACACTGCATGACACCCTTGACACTGATCATTACTGAGGATCAACATAGGTAACAAAAAAAAGGAAACCAAAGATATTTAGCTTGGTAAAGATGGGCAGCGTAGAAAAGCAAGTTTACTAGTTTGATGCCATCAGCTATTTTTCAAAGGTCTTTCTCGTGTGAGAAATATGTTTGTGCCATGAGAGAATTTCAAATCTGAATTTCAGTCTCTCCCTCACTACAAAGGTAAATTCTGTATAATCCACCATGTCTGTGAAGTCTCAATGGCCAGCTCACGCTCGCTGTCCCTTGGTGTGCATGACATCAGTATATTTCACAGTGTCATTTCCTGTCAAGTTTTTCTTCTGCTTTTCAAATCACTCTGCCCCTTTCTCAGAGGAAAAGCGACACACACAAAGTGATGAGGAAAAACCGTGACATTAGGAAGCTCAGGCACGCACGGTCATAATATGTAAGCAGACGCTGGTTCTTTTGTATACAAAAACATATCTTTTGTTTTTTTCCCCTCTGTCAACAGACCATCAAGGCGACGTCTCCCCTCGGAGACCCCAGGGTGACCTACAACCTGGAGGAGGGTCAGGTACCGGAGACCAACATGCCAGTGCGGTTCTACATGAAACCAAACCGGGCCGACGGCTCAGCCTCCATCCTGGTAGCCGAGAACCTCGACTATGAGACGACACGCTTCTTCACGCTCAGAGTGCGAGTGCAGAATGTCGCTGCTGTGCCTCTCGCCTCCTTTACCACGGTCTATGTTAATGTGACAGGTGAGTTTGTATGATTACGGCTCAAACTTTTTCAACTCCTTTAGCTAGACTGGTAGTCAAAAACGTTCAGTCCCACAGAGTTATACAGGTAACCAACCTGTGAAACCAACCAACTTACAGCTCTTTCATTAAAATAGTACAAGGTCCCTGTTGTCTATATGCATTTGTTTTATTTCAGCTCAGTGTAAGTGAGTGAGTCTCAAAGATGAGATATAATCTTATTTGCACATTGGTAGATATGTTCATAATTCTAAATATGCTATTTTGATGAACAGAGCAAAGTATTTAGTTGTTTAAAAGTAGCCATTACAAGGACTTTAAAATGAGTAGCAGAGTTAGTTGCATATGAAAGTCAACATTCAGCTCTGACCACCGAATGTAAAGAAGCCGTTGGTAAGCAACAGAAACTCGGGCGTAATGAGTGACAATGACGGGGAAATGACGAGAAGAGAGAGTAATGAAGTGCGGTTCATATCCCCGGTCGTCTCTGGCAGAAAAATAAGAAAACAGCAGCGACCGGTGGTGTCAGCTCCGTGCCGTCTCCCTTTAACAGTGACTCACTTCCCAAACAGCATCTGTAGGCGGGTGGAGAGAAGGAAAGAGGAGAAAACACTTCCTGACTTTGATTGGCTTTGAACAAACCCACATCGGACGCTGTAATTGGCTTAGCGGAGCTTGAAAGTGAGCTGACAAGCTGCTTTGTGGACTCTTCAGGGTGTTTGGAGGATAATTCCTCACTAATAACTCAGTTTTCATTAGTGAGGGTAGACACAGTCCAGCTTCACTTTCTGATGGACTTTTTAAAATTTTTGCCTTTTTGTCTCCTTCTGCTTTATTTCACTGTAATTCATCTTTACTTTTTAATCTCTTTTACTGGTGTTCTAAAAATCCAATCTTATTTCTGTCTCTTTGCCTTCTGTCTTGCCTTCTCTTTCTTTCTGTCTTTGTTTATTTCTTGCTCACTTTTCCATTCCTTCTAGCCTTTTCTTTCTCTGTCAGTTTTTAATCCACTTTAATCAGCTTTCATGGACATGACAGACTGTATGTGTTCTTTTGCCAGATCCTTCAACAACAGAAAATATGAATGTGGGAAAATAAAGGATGGGGTTTTTTTCTATTGCTGCTCTACTGTTTCTTTTTGTTTTTTTCCCTCAGACGTGAACGACAACGTTCCTTTCTTTCTGTCGTCCACCTATGAGGCCACAGTTCCCGAAGGGGCGCAGATGGGCACATCTGTGGCTCAGGTGTCAGCCACTGATCTGGACTCTGGTCTGCACGGGATGGTGAGAAACGTCTGCACTGATCGTTAATGATATTCTTCTTCCTATTCTTTTTCTGCTTCAGCTGCTCTCTCTGTGCTCTTCAGATCCACTATGTGATCCTGAAGGATGAAAGTGGGGACTCTCAGTTCTTCAGCATCGACTCCCTCAGTGGAATCATCTTCACTCGAGCCTCTTTTGATCGTGAGCAGAAAGCTTCATATCTGATAGAGGTGCAGTCACAAGACGGCTCGGAGTCAGCCCGACAAGGCCAGCAGGGCCAGCCTAACACAGGTAACACACAATCAGAGAGAAGGCGTGCACTCCAGTTAATATAAAAGAGCTCATTTTGAGGACCTTTTAAAACTAAAGTCTAAAGAATTTTGCATGAGTTTGGATACGTTGAAATTATATTCCTGAATAAAGCCTCCGTTCCACTTTGACTCAGACACAGCCTATGTCAGGATCTTCGTCACCGATGTGAATGACAACGCCCCGGCATTTGCCCAGCCGGTGTACGAGGTGAGTGTGGAGGAAGACAAGGAGGTCGGCTTCGTCCTCATCACTGTCACGGCCAACGACGAGGATGAAGGTGAGTTAGAATCTAGCAGTTTTTCTGTCTCTCTGGGATACACCTGTTGTAGTTGCCATCGGTGGTGGCAGTGAAGTCAGTTCTTTGTGATTTCATGTGAACTTCAGTCAAACTGATCAAAGTCTCCGACCGAGTGTGCAGTTAGTCATAAAAACGAGCATTGAGCAAGAAATTAGGTGCGTGAACTGAATGATCTGTTGCCTCCCCTCTCTGTCTCTCACTTCTGTTTACGGGTTCATGTTTTTATCCTCTCTCCCATTCAGCTCTGTTTGCTTTTCATACTTTTTTCTAATCTTTCTGCTCTTTTTGTCCCTTTGCTTGTGTTCGGATGATTTGCATCCCCTCTTCTACCCTTTCTGCTTTTCTTGTCTCAATGCACCCTTTCAATCCACTCTTTAATTTTCTTCTCACTTCTTTGTTTGAATTTGTCTCTTCTCTTGATTTTTCTTAAGATAAACTTGCTGTGTATAAGATTACACAGTAGTGTAGTGCATGACCACCGCTGCAGTAGCTGGTGGTCATGTCTTATTGTAAAATCTTACATTAGAGAGTCTGGATCAGTTTTACAAAAGCACACCTACGTTTTATAGCTGAAACACTGCTTAATTTTTACAGCTGTTTATTGAGACTGTGGGCAATAAGTTTAAAGAATTTTTAAAAACCTGAATCTTGTTTGTTTGTTTGTTTGTTTGTTATTTATTCTTGTGAATTCTAAATCAGGCTACCCAGTTTGAAACTAATATGTTACTTGTTTTAGTGAAATTATTCAGTTTGTTGTCGTGAGACTTCGCATGAAAGCTTGATCAGTGTTATAGTATATCCACACTGGATTCATATGGTGGCTGATAATATACATTATCTATTCAGATGTGCAAATCACTCAGTCAGCTCTTGTTGTTGATGTAATACAAAGTGGGACACTCTTAACCAATGTGGTTCACATAGACAAAGTGAATGAAAATGAATGCTCTGTTGAACTGAGAATAAACGGCTGTGCAGATAACCGGGCTTTAGATATGTGGCAGAATAAGGATACTCATCACTGTAAATGATCTTTGATGGTTTGTTTGCAGTTTGCGCTCTTTTTGGTCAATAGTGGAAATGCACAGACTGTATATAAAAGATGGATGCATGAAAATGACACCAACAAAAGTTCATTAAACCTGTATTCTTTCTGATAGCCAATAATGAGTGACTCCTCTGGTTGCAGGTTTGATTGTATGAAAAGACCCAGAAAAATTTTGGATGTACAATTTGTAATAAACTTTCGTTTAAATGCTTCTTTAAAAAATATCTAAATAAAATTACAAGACCCAGTGTGGCACCCGTCTGTACCAAGAGTGTAGGCTATGCAAAGAGCCATATTTTGCAACTGATTACCGTATTTATAATCACTTGTGTAAAGTAAATTTACTGTGTTTAACGCACCAACCAGAGGTAGCAGTCTTAGTTTTATTCTATTTTCCATTGTATATTCATCTTAAACCCATTCTAATGTATTCAGACTTCACAATAAAACTGAATACAAAACCCAAATGTATACCACCTGAAGACGTGTACTTTTAAACTCTACACTTCCCATCGGTGTCCAGACGACCAACAGGAACAGAAATGTTTTTTTTCAGCTGAATTAAATTCCACTTTATTCAAAGAGCTCTTTCAAGGCCCTTGTACAGTATAGGTAAAAACCATATCGCATTAAAAGATGAACCCCCAACGATGAGATGATGTCCTATGAGTGAGCATTTAGTTACAGTGTGGAGGAAGAACTCAATTCATAAATTCTGGATTTAACAGGGAACTAGATAAAAAGAAAAGCTAGTTAAAATAAACTAACATGGGAGAAATAGCTCTCTTTCTATTTCCTGTTAGTACGCTCACTGGAGTGTTTTGGATCAACTGAGGGCTTTTCGTGAAACTTTTAGAGGATCTGGATAATGAGGAATTACAGTTGAGCATTTCAGTCTCAACATAATAAATCCATGAACTAGTTTTTCAGCATTACTCTCAGACAGAATGTTTTGCTTAGTTTTGACAATGCTGTAAAGATGAAAGAAGGCACTCCTGTATATTTGTTTTATGTGCACTTTGAAGAACATATCCTCCTCATAGCAGCATGTTCTCAGCTCGATTATGGTTCAGATCAGTGCATTTCCTTTCATCTAAGTGGCATTCATGGTAGGTTTTGGTTAACAGTAATCAGTCTCACATTGATAAGAATTTAGCTTCATTAAACTGTTAATGTTAAAGAAGTAAACATTGCTCCTCAAGCTGCACCTCCCACATTTTGGAAGCACCAGAATGTTAAATTACTTTAACATACGTGATATTATTTTGAATTATAGCATTATTGGTTTAACCTACTTACCTAACATCACAGTGCCTCCATTCGGATTTGATATACAGGTTATGTGGAAAGTATTCTTGTGGGGTTTTTTTTTTTGCTGTTGTTGTCGTTTGCTTTGCTTTGGGGTTTGTTTGTTTTTTTGGAGGGTAATTGGGTAGTTGTGTCTGTGCTAACAGAAGTACATTTAAGTAGTTTTAAAAACTGAGTTTAAAATTTTCATGTGCTTCAATTTTCTTAATTTATTAGTCCCCGTTCTCCCCACTGTTGTCACTCGTCTCCACTCTCCTTATTTTCTCTCCTCTGTTTTATCTCCTTCTCTCTTCTTCTCTCGCTGTCACAGCTCGTTAGCGAGTGCCGCTGCTCCCTTGAGGTCGGCGGTTTTGATGTTTGTCTCTTTGTTTGTGTTTGTCCCTCATTCCTTTTCCTCCTCCGCTCTAAACCAATAAGCACCAGGAGGCAAAAAAAAGGAAAAAATATCAGAAAACAACCAAAAAAAAAACCAAGCCTCTCTCTCTTCTACTCTCTCTCTTAATGACAGCTGCTGGCGTCAGCTCAACGCCTCTGAGGTTTTCTATACTCAGAGCATGAGTGAGGGAAAGAAGAATGATGTCTTATTATTTATTTTTCTTTTTTTAATCTTTAACCTTTATTTTTTTTTTCTTGTTGACTGCAATATACTTTCATACAGTGTGACACAGTCTGCCTCCTATTCATCTTCTGTATTCACCCTGTTTCCCTGAGGAGCCCCCCAAACTTCCAGTCACTCGTCTTCCACTGTCTCCTTTCTTAATACGGTTTCCCATAGTTTGATCAGACTTCTGAATTGAGCCATTTTCTGAATTTCTTAAAAATAGAAATAAGGAACACCTCGGCACTCGACCAAACTTACTGTAGGCATCGCTAACAAGCTATAGCGCTTAAAAGAATATCTGGATGAATTTCAGTCCAAGTCTTTCCTGCACTTTGCATGTTGGCTGGTAGCAGCAGAGTAAATGTGTAATTGAGGATTTATAAATATCATGTTGCATGACTCATAAAGGCAGAATGACAGCAGAAATATCATCAGTCATGTCATATTTGCAGAATGCACATCCCTATTTTAAAGTTGTGATTCTCATTTTTTTGAGTGTGTCTGTTGTTTCTATAACTACTAAGTGCAAAAACTCTCAGTGGTCTGACAGGTAGGCAGGTTACAAAGTTATAATCCATCAGCTGTTTTCTACAGTTTTAATTGAGGTAATTGAAAACAGAAATCATACATTCAATAACGCAGTCTGTTAGCAAGGGTACGTACATTTACCTTGAAACTGTCATTTTTTTTGTTAATCATATAGTTTTCTTCTGAGTAATTTTTATGTCAAAATTAAATTAGCCTTTTCAAGTAGAACATTTGATTGACACATGCCAACTGCTGGCAGACATATAAGGATGTTATTAGCTATAAAAATTTCTAGGTTGCGTGCCACAAAACATGAGGAAGAATAAAAGTAACATATTAAATGCAAACAGAAATCTCCATGACCTGAAAAGGTTACAGTGTGATTGGACATTAGAGACTAAATTATAATTATTTCTTACTGCAAAGTACAACAAAAATATTTATACTAAAATATTTAGTATGAATATAAGAAAAGTTAGCCCTGTGGCACACTGGTAACCTGTCCAGGAAGTACCCCACCTCTCACTCTTTGACAGCTGAGATCATCTCCTGGGTCCACTTGACCCTAATTTAGATTAATATAAGAAAACAAATCAATCGAAAACAGAAGGTTCAGTTAATTTTCCGTCCCTTGACTTGTTGATTAATTTACTGTTCATTTTCATTTGAGCGACTTCATAGAGATATATAAATAGAACTTTATTAATCCCTCGGGTAGTTTCCTCTGGGAAATTCAGTACAGGGTAACTGTCGTCCCTGGGTGGTCTTGAACCACCAACCGTTAGATTACCAGCCAAACGTGCATAACCAATAGCGCATCAACCCTCTAAATTTTCTTTTTGTTCTGGGAGCACTTCATATTTTGAGGCTTGTGTCTGAAAATCTGCTTTGCTTTCTAATTTTTATTAAAACTAGCTCAGCCAGTCAGTTAAAATAGCTGTTTGTTTATTTTTTTATTTTCTTTATTTGTTTTTTTTAATTGCTTTGTCTTTTTTATGTGGCCTTATTCCTGGAAATGTCTAGATTTAGTATTTTTTTCCCCATTTAGACTGATCCCGTGAGGTTCTGAAAGACGCTGAACACAGGATTAAGAGATGCTAAGATTGCAAACTGCTGTACAAATCTTTAACCTTTTTTTCTTGCTGACGCTTTATCCCCACTTTTTTGTCTCGCCAGAGACTCCCCGTAGTAATTAACAAACACTCCTCGGCCCTATACCACTTGGGGGTCCAAGGCTCAGATAAAGAAAACCAGCCATGTTGGCTTAAATATCCCTTAAACCTTCCTAACAGGCACATTGGTGAGGGTGAGATTAACTAAACCCCCAGATCTGATCCATGCTGAATCAGCTCTGTGAGCGTAAAAGAGTGAGATCATGGTGAAATGTTTGTAAATATTTGTCATACCTCCATAATAATTGCATCTTTCTATGACTTTACAAGGAACCACTCCTCTACCTAACTCGGTTGTCAAGTTCTAGTCATATTTGATTGTTAGATATAACTAAACCTTAATTAGATTGTTTTCAGTGTTTGCTCTGCTGTTGCTCTTTTGCAATTTGCTTTCTATAGATTATAGCTCAATATCTAGAAAAGTAACAATTGCAGTTCAGTGGCTGCACTGAATTGCGATGGTTACATTTCTGTAATTACAGTTATTAGAAGACATGCAGGCATTTGTTCTACTGTTTCCTGAAACAAGAGAAATACCTTGTGTCACTTAGTTTCTCTTACTGCTTTGTCTCTATAGCGAGAGTAGCAAGATCCACCACTTTGGTAGACAAACATTAGCACTGCCATTTGCACTCCTAATGTTATCTTTAGGAGTGCTATGTTGCACAGTTTTTAATGTGCTTCATTTTTGTAATTAAATTATCACATATGTTTACAGAATAACAATAAAGAACTCAAAGCAGTCGATATTTTAAAATGCAAAAATGATATTCTTGAATAACTGTTTCCATAGACCATGCCACACTCTGATCTTTTTTTTTTTTATTGAGTCCAGTTTTGCTTTTTTTTTTACTTGCTGCCCAAAAGTTTTCTAGTTTCAGGTCTGTTTGTCATCCTTTATAAAAATGGCAGTTGGCAAAGTGACAAATCTGTTGATTTATTTTTCCAGGAAAAAAAATATGTTGGTGAATAGTGTGCACGGACTTGTAGTGCATACTGATTTGCAGTGCTCGCTGTTGTTCGTTAAGTACTGCATAACAGTTGCTTTATCTTTCTTGTGTTTTATTGCACAAACACTGGCTTTCACGAGCTGGTTCACATTCTTCTACTGTGAACATGTCCATGTTTCCAAAATGCCAAATCAGTCATTTTCATTGTCATCTCATTGCAAGATTATGCAAATTTTAGGCTCATTTACCCATGATGCATTTTGGGGGGTTTTCAGTCATATTCCCCATGTTATATGGAGATCAGACACATTGTTTATATGCATGTGTAGAGCATGTGTGTACATGTTAGGCAGATTAAAAAGTGTGCGTGCGTGTGTGTGTGCATGTGTGTGTGTTGTACATTATGACCACAGTTTGTTGTTGAAGCTGACAGGTGTTGAAGCACCGGTGACCTTCATTCTAGACATAAACTGTAGGTCACTCAAACACAATTACCAGGGACTAAGCACACATACACACACAGACCAACGCTTTCCTTTGCTGAACAGTTCCTGCATTTGTTTCGGCTTGACTTGGCATTTGTTGGAATATAACCTAAGGTAGGGTTGAGGTGGTGGGGGAAGGGTGAGTTTAGATTACCTCTCTTTACCCCCTCCTCTCCAACCTAAAGCTGATTAGGCGCAGCAGCTTTTGTCACCCGCCGTGTTTTCTGGGTAAATTTGGTCCTGCTAGTGAAAAAAAATTGCCGAACTAAGATCATCTTGTAATGAGATCAAGGGGCTTTTTTAAATTCTGCTGAATCTTGCGTTTCATACTCGCGTTGCCCCTGGGTGTAGTACACATGCACAAATACCTACTGCCAGTGAAGTTGTTCTAATAAGGTATGTGTGAATGTGAGTGATTGGTCATGTAATTTGACATTGTACTGAATGGAGGTGATGTTGTTGTGATGATTATGATGGTTAGGAATGGATGGATCTGGGACACAAAGGTTCCTGATTTACAGTCCAAAGTCAAGCCATCAGAGTGTGTAACAATTCTACTAAATGAAGCTTAGCCTGCTCGCTAAGTTGAGTTTGTTTCTGCATTCAGATACCACACTTCAGTCACTGCAACACAGCTTTAATCACAGCAGTGTTTAAGCCCCCAGTGCTCTGCCTATTCTTCTCTCCATGCTGCCTTTAATGTAGTCTCTGAATCCCCTGAGGTGGTAAGTTTGTATCACCCTTCCACAACAGGAAACCATATTGGCTCCTGACCTTAGCTCAGCATGGAGGGGGGGGGACATGAGGTCAAAGCCCAGAACAACAAAAATTAATGTTAAACATGTTTGTCATACTTACATACAATTGTAACCTACCTTTCTGTATTATACGTTCCATCTGGTCTCTAGGAAAATATTCATCATCTGCTGGTAGCAGTGCACATACCTATTGTTCTAGGTTTCCTACTAACAAACAAAACCATAGCTTCAAACTAATAAACATGAAACAATGTGTTTTAAAGATGTGTCCTATAGGAGAGCCCCAGAAATCTGATTTTTTTTCCCCCCTTTATACTTGGAAATTGTTTGAGGTCCTTGATTATCCTCCAGACAGACTGTTAAGATGCTCCACAATGATTTGCGTGCAATGAAAAAATACAAAAATCCATTCCCATGCTTTTACCCTTTCCTGTGCTTCATCTTCAGGGACCACTCTACACAGTTTATAAGTAAACAGTGTTTAATGCTCCATCACAGTTCCTCATCTCCAGGCCAATGCCATGTTTACATTTTATGAAATGAAAACTATTCCAATATTTTTTCTTGGGAAAACATTGAGAAATTTTATTTTTATAGTTTTGTATCAGTTAAATTATCACACTCACTTGTTATGTACGCCTGTTCAACTGCACATTATTGAAAATATCTAATGACCCAATCACGTGGAAGAAATTCAGTGCATCTATACATGTAGACAGAGGGAACCATCAGAATGGGGAAGAAAAGTGATTTAATTGGCTTTATATGCAGCATGGTTATTGGTGCCAGATGGGCTGGTCGGAGTATTTCAGAGACCTGTGATGTACTGGGATTTTCCTACATATCTCTACTGTTTACAGAAAAAGAGAGCATATCCAGTCGATGGAAGTTTTGTGGGTGAAAATGGTTTGAACTGATTCGAGCAGATAAGAAAGCAACACCAACTCACATAATGAGTCATTAGAACCAAATATGCAAAGAAGTATGTCTGAATGCACAACACCTTGAAGCAGACAGACAGGCAGACACATAGATACTACATTGATCCCACAATAGAAATTGTTGCGTTACAGTGGCATGATAAAAAGTAAGAATAGTTCATGGACAAAATACAACAGTAAACAACACCATATGCTATGAGAATAGTAACACCATGTCAAATACCAGTCCAGTCAGCTTGGTATGGAAAACCAAGGCTACACTTTGCAGGGGCAGACCAAAACTGAAAAATAAAATGGGAAAAATTTCACATGCTGCAACATTTCCATTGTAGGGTTAGAATTTTGCATAAACAACATGAAAGACTGGATCTATCCTGCCATGTATCAACAGTTCAGGATGTTGGTGGTAGTGTAATGGTGTGGGACATGTTTTCTTAGCACACTTTGGGCCTCTTAGTACCAACTGAGCATCGTTTAAATCTCACATCCTACCTAAGTATTGTCACTGACCGTGACCACCCTCTCCACAATGTGCCCATCTAGATGATAGCTCCTTCCAGCAGGATGATGCATCATTTCACAAAGCTCAGATCATCTCAATTGTTTTTCATGACAGTGATTTCACTGTTTTCAAATAACCCCCACAGTCACCAGATCTCAGTTCCACGAAGCACCTTTAAAATGTGGTAGAAAAGGAGATTCACATCACAGATGTGCTGAGTAAATATTATGGTATCATGTCAATACAGAAATATCTCCGGAGTTTCTAGCACCTTTCTAGAATCTATATCGAAAAGTCAGAAACTAACATTTACAGGAATTTATTATGGCATGAATAAACATTATAGCAGGATTAATACTACTAATTTTGGCATACCTTCTATCTGGAAAGACTGTGTGTGCTGATCACACAATAATAGTGGAAGATGGAGAGAAGATGGATGTATCTATTCATTAAGTCCTCAAGATGAACATTTTTGCTTTTGCAAAAAAAAAAAAAAATCCCAGATGTGATGAGAAGGGACTGCCTGACTGTGAAACCACATACCCATTAACTAATTAGTTGTGATTGACAGCCCATTATTCAATGAGTTTGTGGTTTCATACCACAGATAACCCTCAATTTTTAAACATGGTATGACCAAGATTTGGAAAATAGACAAAATCTTTGTTCACTATGACCCAAAATGAGTGACTGAGCCCATAAACTCAGCAGGAAAGCGCTTACAGCGATCAGACAGAAAGCCATTTTCACATAGATTTCTATGGCATCGAAAGTCTCTTTGGAGCCACAGCTGTCACCATCTGTCACAACCTGGAAGATGCATATGTCTGGAGGGTCTCATATCTTTGGGACCCTCCAATTGCTCAGTGATACAGCAGACTAATATTTAATTTTTGCACTGTAAATTTTAGCTTTCAGTTATTTGTGTTTGAATTTGTCATTTTAGAACGCACTTTACCGATTACAGGGGAAGATTTACTCCAGAATCTACCACCTATAACATATCAGGCTTAATGTTTCCTGTCATCTTGGAATAAAAATATGGCTGTTCTCAAGATTTCTGGGTACTGCAGCCAGCTGAATTTCAAATATCCACAGTATCTCTTGCAGGCATCTGAGGCCACAGCATGTGATATTTTCTAATGTGGTTGTAAAACGAAATGAAACTTCCTCCAAATATGAGTTTAGTCCTTCAGAGTGTCAACCTGCAGTCACTGCTCAGGGACGACTTTCCCCTCCGGTCCACCTCACAAGGAGCAGAGATCTGACCTTAATCTCAATTTTGGGCCTCCTGCTAGGCTGCGAATTAAATCAGCCCTATCCCCTAGCGTTTGCTTGTGTGTGTGTGTTCATATGTGTGTGTATGTGTTAAGAGGGCAACACCATATGGCCAGACTGATCATTAGGGAGGCTGCCGGAGGCAAAAACCGCTGGAGCTACTCTCCTTACACACATTTACACACACTCACATTTACACACACACACTAACTCGCTCGCCGAGTGTCACAACAGATCGTGCTTAAAGGCTGTGACGGACCAGTGCACTTAAGCTTTTCCTCACACACACACGAGCACACACACACTCTCCAGTGTCGTAATGAAGGTCCTCCATGTCTCCACAGATGGTGTTTGTCTCCTAAAGTCTCCTTGGTGCCGGTAAACAGAGAGCTAGCCGGACCAAGACATACCTGCCTTTGGGCCCTGAACATACATCTGTGTGTGTATGTGTTTGCTATGTTTACCATGTACATGTGTGTGTGTGTACTGGCATTTCTTCATTTCATCAGGAAAGACAAGGAAAAGAAAGAGACGGAAAAGCAACAGAAAAGGAAGGCTGCAAATGGCCAAAAATGAAAGAAGTGAACGGAAAGAGGGGTGAAAGTAGATTTTCAAAACAAGTGGACAAAAAGCCTAAAGAACAGAAGGAAGTAGAAGGAGAACAAAAGATTTGGGAGGAAGATAAATGAAGGAGAGTTAAGGAAGGAAGAAAAGACTGTTGCAAGAAAAAAATAATCAAAGGAAGAAAGCAGGACTGCATAGCAAAGATGAAAGAAACGGTAGGCTAGAGGGATGGAGGCACAAAGAGAAAGCAGGAAAGTAAGGAAACTAAAGAACCGTCAACGTGATAGGAGAAGAAGGAGAGGGGGAAGTTTCCCATTATAGGAAACTGGAAGTTTTTCCAAAATTTAAAAATCTGCTGTTTCATTTATTTTTTTATGTTTGATTAAATAGTTGTTAAGCTGTTATGAGTCCTACGAATGTCACCAAGAGGAGGGCTCCTCCATTTACTAGGAAGTCAGTATCGCCTCATTGACTGAAGGTTATTTCACTCTGCTGAGCAGAATCATTAATATGTTTTCAGCTTAGAATAACATCAAGATTTGGCCTTTGGGAGGTGGAGTAGTAGCATGGATTAATCCACTTGACCCTAGATATTAAAAACAAATGGATTGATTCTTATTTAGTGTTTATTTTTTAAATGTAGCACTCATGTCTCATTCACCCAAGAATGTTTTTTATCAAAGTGCTTTCTTTCTAACTTTAACACTACAGTGAATGCATCACAAGCAGCTCAGGGTTCAGTGTGGTTCACGAGTTTGGCACACAGACTGGAGCAGCCAGGGCTTGAACTATCAACCTTCCAATTAGTAGATAACCTGCTCTACCTCCTGAGTCACAATGAGCCAATATAAAGTTTGTTTTGGACCTTACTGGTATTACGTGACATTGCTTTCATTTTTTACAAGCTTTTTGGTTGGGGTTAGACATCAAAGCAGTTAGCAAGAGTTAGAAATTTGATGTATCCGTTCAAAATAATTTGCTTACTAGTATTTACAACACACGTTGAACTAAAAGCCAATCATAGTTTTAGTCTGCAAAATAACCACTGGTTAGATCTCCCTGCATTCAACCATACTTGTTATTAATCTCTGTCTCTCTTCCACAGCATGTCTCTATCCTGTCTTCCATCTTTCACCCCAACCGGTCGCAGCAGATGGCCGCCCCTCCCTGAGCCTGGTTCTGCCGGAGGTTTCTTCCTGTTAAAAGGGAGTTTTTCCTTCCCACTGTAGCCAAAGTGCTTGCTCATAGGGGGTCATATGATTGTTGGGCTTTTCACTGTATGTATTATTGTAGGGCCTACCTTACAATGTAAAGCGCCTTGAGGCGACTGATGTTGTGATTTGGCGCTATATAAATAAAATTGAATTGAATTGAACCACTGTATATGTGATTGAAAATATTAGTAGGAATAGTAAAGGTAAAAAGTAGAAAAGGGTGTTCCGCTTTGCTTTTATTATTTTAGGACAAACATAGGGTTGGTGTGACGAAGGAGTCAGCTGGGGACAAAGTGAGAGGGAGATGATTTGCTGTGGCGACCCTTAAAGGGAGCAACTGAAAGAAGACTTTGCTTTTGTTATTCTCCTTCTGGAAAATCCTTTTGTGCCTGTGACATTTGTCGGGTAAATCCACCAAGAACAACACATGATGCAGTTAAAGAACAGTGCTCTCAGAAGTTTGCCACTTTTTGTTGCGACCAGTCCTTCAGGAGCAGGAAAAAAAGGCAGGAAGGAGACCAAAGATTGCAGGAAGAGATGGGATCAAATGGCAGACAATAGAGAAATGAAGAAATTAAAGTTTGTAACCGTGTCAGAGTTGAAAGTGAGTCGATGTCCCAAGTGAGCTGCTGTTCTTGGGGCATTGTTTAGTAGCGAGGGCAATTGAAGTGAGAGTGAGCTTTACAGCAGACATCATAACAGGCTGCTGTGGTGAGCGAAAAAAGCTGCAGACTGAACAGCCAATGTACTTTCCAGCCATCACCTGTGGTCATGACTGAAAATATGAGGTCACAAAAAATATATGAAATTAGTTTCCTTATGTGGGGTTTCCACCAGAAACTACTTACTCTGTCTCTGAGTAGAGCAACAGCTATATTTTTGACAGCAGAGGGGAGAGAGTGACATCTGATCAGGATGCACTCTGAATACCCTCCACTGGACCCTCGGGGCGGGCTAAAGGAGACCATCTCATCTGTTCTGGAAACACAATGGAAAAAGTGTGAGAGTTTCAGTATCCAAGACGTGTATCTATTCATCTGTGAGGATACGGAGATTTTGAGGAGGCCAAGGTATCTAATAACCCCAACTGTACAGAAAATATTCTGTACAGCTGAAGAGTTTTCTGCTGAAGGGTTCAACCAGAAACTTATACTATGGTTTCTTACAAAACCTTAATTTGTTATAATTTTGTGAGCAGGGGATGAAGGATTTTCTCAATCCACAGTTTGGGTCCTACCTCAAATTTTTGGTTCACAGTTATGGTTAAGACATTTTTAACACAGTGATAATCACTTGACTGTGATTGATCTTGATAAAAATTACAGCTTTCATTAGGAAGACCATTAGCATAACATGAGGGTCCGGTCATTAGTCTTGCAATTTTAGTATCAATTTGTCAATCATGTCTATATGCTTTTATATAACTATGATAACTTAATATTTTTTTAAATGTCAAAAGATTCTTTATTTATGCCCCCGTTACCAGGCAAATTTTTAGTTTTAGAAAGCCGAGCTCGTACTGTACCAAAGCAAAAATGCAAAACAACAATGCTACATTCGTCTGATCTGAGTGATAGTAGTATATTCAACTCTTCATCGTATGTGCTGGATTATGCAGCCTTCTTATTTCAATAAAAATAAACAGTCCTTTTTGGAAGCAACAGGAAGATCATCATCCTCCTTTACCTCCGCCTCCAGGACTAAGCAGTCTGATCGGTTAAATCAGTTTTGTAGAAAAGATTTTTTTTAAATTGACAAGTGCTTAATGTCGTCCATTCAGGTGCTAATGCCAAGCTGCGCTACCAGATCACATCAGGAAACACCATGGGCACCTTTGACGTGGAACCTGAGGTCGGCACCATCTTCGTGGCTCAACCTCTCGACTATGAGATGGAGCAGCGCTACGAGCTCCGGCTGGTGGCCTCAGACGGAAAGTGGGAGAACGAGACGCTGGTGGTGGTTCAGGTGGTAAATCGCAACGATGAGGCACCAGTTTTTAGCCAGACTGAGTACCACGCCGCTGTGATGGAGGAGCTCACCCAGCTTCCAGTTTTCATCCTAGAGGTTAGCGAGTCTGTTTGTGTCATATTAAAAGTTACTTAAAGGTTAACTGTAATCAACTCGGTTCTAATTTTTAAAAAACTGACATTAGAATAGACAATGTTGTTTTTCAAGCCATAAAACATTGTACAGACATATAAAATTAAATATAAATTTATGTTCTAAAAAATTTGACATTTCCTTTTCTGGTAATGTTTAATAGGAGCTTTTATGACTTTTACAATGCAGCAGACAGAGCAGCAACTGCTAAAGAGTCACTTTGACAGCATTGATCAGTGTTTGTCTATTTTAAACTCCTATGAATCGTTCAAGCTGAATTTGATTGGCTTCTCTTAGGAAGCTCCCATAAACAGTATAGGACTGAAAGCCAAGAAGCCCAGATAAGCTAAGTTCTCTTTGTTTTCCACTACTAATGAAGTGCCCAGCTATTACTCTTCTTTTCATGCAACAAAATAACGTATTAGTCAATTTATGACTATATACAGCGAAACTACAAAACACATGAATGGATGGGTTGATGGCATGTTTTCATTTTTTTTGGTAACTGTTAGCCATATCCTTTAGCCTTACGCACTGATCATATGTCCACTAAGTCCAGATGAAACTGTTTAACTTTTAAACTTGAGAAAGTAGCAACTCCCAACGCACCTTTAAGATAAAGGTTTTTATAGTGAAAATGTTAGTGTTTATATGAACAATATGTGAAAATGTATCAGATGTACTGGAAACGAACCTAATTATGTTTGTTACACTAGGAACATTGAGGTGTATTAGCCTGGAGCAACAACTTACCTGAGATCGAGTGACCACATACTAACACATTGCACATGTATGAAATTGGTTGGCACAATATTAGCTGACAGAGGCGCCGGTGTTTAACCAACCAAAACCTCCTGACAGGAAATGCCTGCTATTTGAAAAGTTGCTTCAGAAAAGTCAGAGTCAGCCTCCTTCTGTGGCTTTCATTTCGTCACACCTATCACCGGTAATTCACAGTAATATGCATGTGCCGCCAAGCTAAATCAGATTAAAAAGGTGGAAGCGCGTCTGGGAGGGCAGGGAAGTAATCTCTGTCAGAGAGGCATGTGTCACCAAGTCCTCAACCTGGGCCTGCTTCCCCTCGCCTGCTGGAATTGATTTGATGTGCGTTTGGTTCCTCTCTAACGCTCTCGATAGTTTTTTCTGGTACGCAGCGACCGGGGCCTCCCTCAACGCCCGCCACTTTCAGCCCTTGCCCTCTAATATAATTCAGCAGATAGCGAACAGAGGGGAAAATCCAATTTGAAATGAATATTTTTTTGACTTCACCTGCGCGGCAACCTGCTCTGCGGCGCCGCGGCTGCTCATCTTCAATATTGTGTACCTGCATCACGTTGTCAAGAAATGCAAAGAACCCACATGGGGGAGGTGGCTGGGGAAGGGAGGAAGGGGGGATGACTTCAAAGCCTTCTGTAAACAAACCCTCTGGTGAGAAAAGAGGAAAAGAAAGAGTGAAAGTGTACTTTTTCTTGCTTTTGTCTGTGTCTATTAACTTTTAATTGCATTGTGTGTCTCCTTGACAGATGTGAGAGCTCGTCTCGTTTCTGCTGCTCTTGTCCCCTTGTTCAGAGAGATAGCAGGAAGGCTGGTTAATTAAGCAAACAGGACAAAGCAACTGAGAAATGTTTATTCCTGTGTTGGCAAGTCCCCTTGTGCAGGGGCAGCTGCTGCAATCAGCTCCCTGCCTCGTGTACTATTTGTTGGGCTTGACATTTGTACCTAATGAAAAAGCAGTTCAGCTTTTTTAATAAGAAACTGCCTGATGTATAAAAGAACAATAAAAAAATGGTTACTTTAAAGAAGAAAAATGTTATTGAATTGACTTGCGACGACAAATGTGACAGCTCGCGATTAACTTTTGCTGCCATCCTTCTACAATGAAGCCCACTTTTTTTTAACAAGAAAGCGTTCGGTTGGTGTTTTTTGATGATTATTTTTTATGTATTTGTAATTATTTAAGTTTAAAATTATTTTCAACATCATCAAAGGTTTGATTAATAAGTCTGCAATAAGTTTTGCGATGTAATTCTGGAGACATTTCCAGCTGTTTTTCCTATTTAAAAATGTGGACTAATTAGCATTTCATACACAAAACCACTTCAAATAATTTGAATAAAGATTTGATGTTACAAAATGCAGCATCTGGCTTAAAGCCCAGAATACACTTCATGCATCTGTGTGTCAAGAGGAATGTGTGACATAAATTTTCTCATCTTGTGCAGAAACAGTTTGTCATAAGACTTTAGGATCTTAATGTGAGGGACCATCAATATTAATAATATATACTGTGATAATAGCAATATTTATATTGTATTAGCAAAAATGATATTGTGGTATGACCACCTTCTTCAACACAACCTGAACGCTCTTAGCTAAGCTTTCTCATCATTTCTTTAAGCAGCCTTCAGGAATAGTGTTCCAGGCTTCTTCAAGGACATTCAAAGCTCTTCTTTGGAT
This sequence comes from Pelvicachromis taeniatus, assembly GCA_015108175.1. Lineage (NCBI taxonomy): Eukaryota > Metazoa > Chordata > Actinopteri > Cichliformes > Cichlidae > Pelvicachromis > Pelvicachromis taeniatus. Next base: position 67,811 of record VURO01009724.1, read on the forward strand.
GTTGGCTGCCTTCTATTCCGCTTCAATAATGTTGAAGTCCAGGCTCTGGGGAAATTCCATTGTTTGTTTTTCCCATCCAGGTTCCAACAGTGACTTTGGAACCATTGTCATGCTGTAAAAGGAAACCAATCAGACACTCTAGCAGGCAGTGTGAAAATGAAAATTTGATGGTGTTTTTCTGCATTCAAAATTTTTACAAATTTTAACAAAATCCCCAACACCAGTAACTGAAATGCAAACTCAAACCATCACAGACTCTGCAGTTTTCTTATATTTAAATTAAATAAGAAATATACCAAATTAAATAAAATTTAAAATGGGTTCTTTCTTGTGTTATATGCAACACTGGTTCATCCATGGAGTTATAGATGGGGGTTCATAGTTCAATATTCAATGGCTTAACAAAAAAAAACAATCATCTGAAAATGGTTAGGTGCAAAGAGTGGATGGAAACATGAGTGAAGAAGCAGCCTTTGAAAGTCCTTGAGAAAGCCTGGAAAACTATTGCTCAAGACCACTTTAAAACATTTCAAGAAAGCCTGGCTCCCTAAAAGAAATCAGGGGAGGCTTTTACACAGTGCTTTATATCACCTGGAAATTCCCAGTAACACTGTGAAGTAAACAGTTAGCCTGAGCTTTCATTTTTAATTTGAACTACAAACTCAGTGTTTTGACAATTTTAGCTTTTATTTTACCGCTTTATTTCTGTGTAATTTTTGTAGGTATCGGCCACAGATCCTGATCAGGAAGCCGACCAGAGTGCTCTTCGCTACTCCCTCCATGGCCAGGGCGCTGGTGGTGAGTTTACCATTGATGAACGCACTGGAAGAATCTATGCTCAACGTCGACTGGACCGTGAGGAGCGCCCTGCCTGGAGATTCCTTGTCCTCGCCACAGATGAGGGAGGGGCAGGTCTCACAGGATTTGCTGATGTACTGTTAGAAGTCAGAGACATCAATGACAATGCTCCCTTCTTCCCCTGCCCAGCACTGGAAGTAGATGGTTGTTTTGTTGGTCAAGTGCCTGAAAATTCACCTGCAGACACATCTGTCATGGAGATGCGTGCCATGGATCTGGATGATCCCAATGAGGGCAGGAATGCTATGCTCACATACAGCATCATCAAGAACATTCGCAATGAGATCAACCTCAACCTGTTCTCCATCAATGCTACTACGGGCACCATCTACACAGTACTACGCTCTCTAGACAGGGAGATGGAGGACCGGTATCTGGTAGTAGTGGAGGCCCGTGATGGAGGGGCTTTGGCAGGGACAGGAACAGCCACCATTATGGTTTCAGATCTCAATGACCATCCACCCATCTTCACTCAGAGAGTCTACAATACTCAGGTGAGTCCACCTCTCTGACGTTCTTTAAACATTTTAATTTAAATTACCAATGATGTCTGTAAATAGATTGTAAATCACTTCTATGTGTTGATCAGGTGACTGAGGACCTTGAGGTGAATAGCGAGGTTCTTGTAGTTTCTGCCACAGACGGAGATGAGGGCGAGAATGCTGTGGTAACCTTCAGCATTGTAGGTGGTGATGAAGACAGAAAGTTCTTTGTGGAGACAGACAAAGTGAATCGACGTGGCGTGATAAAACTTAAGAAAAAGGTTGACTTTGAGAAGCCTAGCGAAAGGACTTTCAATCTGACTCTGAAGGCCGAAGATGCTGATTTCTTCAGCCTGGCCTATTGTCTCATTCAGGTGGAAGACTCCAACGACCATGCTCCCGTCTTCTTTCCACAGTTCTATGAGTCACCAGCGATGTCTGAAGATGTGCCAGTGGGGACAATTGTTGCTCAAGTTACAGCTTCTGATCTAGATTCTGGCCAAAATGGGCGTTTCTCTTACAGTATATCCAAAGAGTCAGATCCCTACAATCAGTTCCTGGTGGACCAGTCTGGTTGGGTTGTAGTTGCTGATTCTTTGGACAGGGAGAAAATCTCACAGCACAGGATCATGGTCCTGGCTACAGATGCAGGGAGTCCCCCCCTGACTGGCACTGCCATTGTTGTGGTGACAGTACTTGATGTTAACGACAACGGGCCAGAGTTTGAGGTCCCCTACAAGCCTGTTGTTTGGGAGAACACAGCTGCGCCGCAGCCAGTGAGAATGAATGAAACCTCCTTGCTCCTTCATGCTACCGATCGCGACACCTCCACCAACAGTGGACCATTTTCCATACGGCTTCTGATGCTCACCTCAGACGCCACCAACTTTAACCTGACAGACTTTCGGAATGGAAGTGCAGCCATAACTGCGCTCCGTGCTTTTGATCGTGAGCGACAGAAGGAGTACCGCCTCCCAATTCTCATGATTGACAGCGGTTCTCCTCCAATGAGCTCTACTAGCACGTTGACAGTTGTGATCGGCGACAGGAATGATCATCCTCACTCACCTGGACACACCAACTTTATTGTCTACAGTTATGAAGGTAGGTTTTGTTTTTATCTAATTCAATGAGGATTCCAAGCTTTCACTTTTGAGACTAGCTCTATGAAACCTATAAAAATGATTATATTATTTGGTTCCAAATGTCCATGATCAAAGCTACAGAGTTTGCTGAGGTTTATGAAAATAGGTTCTGAAGTCCTCGTCTGTGAAAAAAAGGGTTTTTTTCATGATCATGATCAAATAAAACTACACACAGCTCGCATGAAGCGTGCTGTGTCAAAAAAAAGGGTTGATTTTGGCTCTGCCACTAAGTTTTTTATTGTTCACCACTATTCATCTGTTACATCAATTACATTTTCATTCAGTGATCTCATTGTTGTCCCCAAAAAGAGAAAATTAAACGTGATCCTGCTTCACTAAATTTGCGATTCGACTCATACACGATTCGATTTGCAAACACAAAGTGTTTTTGTTCATTGCAATGCATTTCATTTGTGAAAACAGCAAGCATGCAAGAGCCCTGTAGGATCTGCAAATCTATCTGTAATTTGTGAGCTGCAGTGATTTGTGAAACATAATGCTGCTAACATTTGTGGTGTGAACAGTAGCTGCAAAAACTGTGAAACTGGCCCCAGGCTTTTCTCTGATTTAGTGAAGCATCAAAGTGAACCAGTGTAAAGTAAAAGTAAACTAGCTGCACACTGATGAAAACTGACTGAAAACTGGAAACTGATGAAAACACACTGTTTAAATAAATGTGTGCTGTTTGTATCAACAAAATGTAGGCATTCATTTGGTTTTGGATTTTTCTTTCATGAGAGCCTTTTAGTCAAGTATTTTACACTCTACCGAAGAACATTTGGGTGTATTATTGCTCGAACACACCTTTACCCTAGAAGATAATGTATCATATTATATTGTGGCGAGCTCAGACAAGGAGGAGACATCTGTTTCTGACCTGCTATTCCTGTTCTAGCTGTAATGCTAAGCTGCACGGAGCATGGCTGTTTATTAGGAACACACCTTCATACACCACAGCAGTGAGAGGTGGTAACCGGCCACAGCAGCCTAACGCACAGCGCTCTGCTAGCATACCAAACACAGAACACACATCGGCAATAACATTACACATTAACACAAAAATGGCAAATCAACACCTGATAACTGTAACTGCCGTTATAACACTACAACTTAGAACATGTTCATCAGGTATACAGTCCCATAAGTCCTCGGGCCAGCGGCCCCTCCCCCTAGCCCGCTACAACATTGTCCCAGTTAAAAGTTCCCTGGTCTCTCTGAGGGACTCCACATGGTTTCTTTTTTAACCTTTAGGTCTCTATTATCCCACCCTGTCACATAAAAATCTCCTGTTTAATGCACTGAGTGCCCCTTTAGTGCCATTTTCCAGTGTTTAGGGTACTCACTCTGAACCCCAAGTTGCCCCAGATGCATTCATCGGAGTGCGAGTGTGTGTACGAATGTTAGAAAGCTTTTAGGCATAGATTAAAGTGCTGTGTGATTGGGTGAATGAGACTTGGAGTAGAAAGGTGCAATAAAATTACTAGTCCATTTATCATTTACAACCATCTGAGATGCCTTCTTTTTTTCATCATTATTTAGGTTTAGGAACAGATTATGTTTTATTCTCTTTCACAGCATTGATCACACATTACAAGGCAAACTTCTTCCATTTGCAGCAAGCATCTCCTCAGTTTTCTTGGTCACCATATTGATGCGTTCTTCGACAGCGGAGCACATTTAATTATGGTCTCTTGCTGTCTCGTTATAACATTTAGGGACTTTTTAAAGTCCGCCAGTCCACATTCAATATTGAAAAATGACACTAAAGCGTAACCCAGTATGTTTTAACATGTGACACCTTCAGGTCCTGACCAAGCGTCAGTATGTCACGTGTTGGGAGTGAGAACGAGTTGCCCTCCCACCACCTTCTGAGCGCTCTCCGCTCATGTTGTTAAAACTGTACTTGTCACAGTCGACTGCTCACAGCCTCCTGCTCCAGCCCACATCACTTATTTAGCATTTCATACCATCTGTCGGCCCTCTGTAATTTGCTGGAAAAACGAAGGTATTCTGTAATGTATTTTTAGTGGATTCCCTCTCCGGGGCCTTTCCACATGAAAGTGCATTAACCTGCTAATACGAATTCATCACGTACCTTAACAACATACCATGAAGCAAACAATTAAGACCAGCTTAAGTCCCGGGTTTGATGAGCACATAAACAGGAGGCATTTTTAAAAGGCAGCTGATTTCACGGCTAAAGAGATTACAGAGCTGTGTTCAGCTTTTTTTGGAAGAGGGGGAAACACTGCGTGAGTGATTCTAATGCGTGAACATATTACTGCTGTGCCGTCAAACCATGACCATGTGTGCCAATGAGGCATTGCCCGTCACCTTATCTCCTTAAAGAAGCCTCTACTTTTTTCCCTTCACTCTTAATATTTGGATAGTACCACAAGGATCCTTTGTGCTCAAAACTAATTGCTCTCAAAGCTAATACATTTTTGGACTTTTTTGTTTCTTTTTTTCCCCAACTCCTGACAGGTATTCTCCAGACGACTGTGCTTGGACAAGTTCAATCCCCTGACCTTGATGACTGGAGTGAGAAAGTGTACCGTTTTGAAGGGAAACCAACCAGGTACTTTGATCTCATCAGCTGAAAACTCTGAGATACCAGAAAGGTGACTTGCAGAAAGACAATGATGGAGGTGAAAGCAGAATAAATAAATTAAGCAGTGCAAAAGAAAAAAAAAGGAGAGATAGATAAACTCAGAAGTGTGGCAATAATGGTAAAAATGTAGAGAAAGATTTTTTTTAATAAAATCACAAACATAAGACAAAACATGACTAAGAAAAGACAGGCAGAAAAAGAAGTAGAAGAAATGTGAATGAGGCCATTGTCACACATGCACTGCAGCTATGAACTTTTCTAGTCGTTCCCCAGTTGAGGCATATGTAAGAACACAAATGTCCGTGGCAGTCAGATCAAGCATCAAATAGTTTTTGACCCTTCACCCTCGCAGCACAGACCATTTAAAGTAAATAGCCTTCATGTAATTGTCCTCAAACTGAGAATTTCCAGCAGTGCAAACACATCTGATATGATCTGCTTTAGTGCTCTAAATGTGAGGCGCAACTTCAGATAATGTCCTTACCTGATTGTCTGGACCTTGTCTGGAGTTCAGCTTAAGTCACAGAGAATCATCCGTGTAAACACTTTGAAGACAGGAAAGAGATTCAGTGATGAAGGGAAGACATGGAAACAGATACAGGCTGCTTTTATTTAAACATTTTGAATGTTCTCAAAATGGAAATGTTGTTTTTAGGGCGGCGGATGCATTTTTTATGACTCTAGACAGGCTGCAGTTTCAATGTATTCCTTTGTAGCTTAGCATTGTGGTTGTGCGATATCATAAGTAAGCTGTGACATTTCAAATCTGTTTGTTTATTCATCTAGTGAATGTACTACTCATAATTAAATAATAATGCAAACTTGATGTTCCCTTTGATTTTAATTTGCACAATAAGGCTAAAAAATGTATCCGGAAT